>JAXGGA010000200.1:0-289618 GCA_038373865.1 Uloborus plumipes | reverse complement strand
CGCACAAAAATTTTTAAAGGGTCCCCTTTGAATAGCATAACCAGTTTTTTCATGCACATTTTAAGAACACTTTCGGGGCCCTTATGTTGAGGGGACACCTTGCAATTGCGACACTTGAGATACGGTGAATCTGTCACTGAAAGTATATAGAGCTGTATTGTGATTAAACTAATTAAAAACCCTTACAGATTGTCACTAATTGCCGATTGGAAAACAAAAATTGTTCATAAAGAGAATGCTTAAAACTATTGAGCATGTGCTTGAAGAAAAAAATCGCCAATAAACACTCTTAACGGGTGCAATTCACTCCTAGAAATTAAATTTTTGGGATATTAAGAGTGCAACCGTGACATTTACTCAACATAAATAGAGAAGGGGAGTTCCCAAAAAACATTTTTTGGGGGAAAGAAATCGCCTTGAAAAAGAAATCGCCTCAAGAAAAAAGAAAAAAATCGCCAATAAACACTCTTAACGGGTGCATTTCACTCCTAGAAATTAAATTTTTGGGATATTAAGAGTACAACCGTGACATTTACTCAACATAAATTGAGAAGGGGAGTTCCCAAAAAACATTTTTTGGGGGAAAGAAATCGCCTTGAAAAAGAAATCGCCTCAAGAAAAAAGAAAAAAAATCGCCAATAAACACTCTTAACGGGTGCAATTCACTCCTAGAAATTCAATTTTTGGGATATTAAGGGTACAACCGTGACATTTACTCAACATAAATCGAGAAGGGGAGCTCCCCCAAAACATTTTTTTACAAGTACATCACTCTGGTTCAATAATAAAAATTACAATCAAAGCTGTGAAGTCAATATCATTCTTCAATAAATTTAATTAACATATTGTAAAAAATTCCGAAAATGTTCATTATGTTTCAGTGATTAAATTCATTATAATTTTAGTGCCAATTCTCCTAAAATAATGTTTGATTCTTTATGCCCTAAAAAGGAATTCTTCCGAGATCCGATTAAGGAAAAACAATGTTCTTTCTCGCAACTGTAAAACTTGTTTTAAAAAATAAGTATAAAAGAAATAGTTTAGAATTATCATTAAAAGTAGACTTCCTAAACTATATTATTTTATCTTTCTAAAAATAAACCGCAAAAGATCTGCTTTTCTTAGAGATTTATTTTAAGACAATAATACGTCATTAGGGAACGTATCGTACTCCAACATCATTAGGAAACATTTCCGTTTTTCCTTAGTCAAACAACAATTTCTTTTCAGATTTAAAACTTTTTACAAAGCAACGGACGAGAAGACATTAATATTTTCATGTTTTTTTTTTCTTAAAAACAATATGGCGGATGCAATGTTAGCAGTTACTCTGCTTGCTCAATGAAAACCCTCAACACTGCTTCTGGTTTTGTGAAAGCAATGTATAATGAACTGACTAACAACAAGTTTTTGGAATTAATTACTCTAAGAAAAATCGTTTCCATAAAAGTTTTTCATTTTTGAGACCTTTTCTTTTGAATGGATAATTATTTGTGTTCAAGATTAAACAAATGAAAACGAGAGGAAAATATTAATATTACTGAACAAACTATTTTTCAAAGAATCTTTGTAAATTACTGCAGTTTTCCTGCAGGTATCTATAAATTTTGCAAGATTCTGCAGTTTTTTTGAAAATGAGAAGCAGATATAAATAGCTCACAAATAACATTTAATCGTCTCAAACTCTACATTTTCGTAAGAAAACGGTTATGTGATTAAGAAATTATGTGCCTCCCTGAACTATGCGCTTCAAAAAAATCCTGCAAAGAAACTGCAGAAATTATCAGCTTTCTGCTAAATTCCTTCTTTAACTTGAAGCTAACTGCAGAAAATCATCAAAATGACTGCATTACCGAAATTTTAAAATCGTGACAACCCCATGAAAGGAGCACTTTTCTTAGTCAACCTTATACCATCGTGTTTGTGATACTTTTAAGCACATTTTTACACATAACATATTAGGAAACTGGAAGAGGGTAGGTAAACCCAAGCCGGAGCTTGTACTACAAGGTCTGTGCCCAACTTCATAATGAAGCATATGCTAAGTACGTACTTTCTTCCTTTCTAAATATTTCCTTCAATTCCTTTTTCCTTTTCTTCTTACTCTCGGAATCTCAGCCTTTTTAACACCCCCCCCCCTCCAAAAGGTTCAGTTAAGATTATCAGTATTTTTTTGTGATTGTTGTGTCGCCTGTTCTTTTGGACGGATGCCTAATGTACCCGTTTATCAAAACGAAACTAGTGATTATCCCATAAAATTATGTATTATTCAGAAGAAATATATGATATTTTTCTAATAAAACTTATGAATTAAATGTTATTCTCTTTAATTAAGGGACACGCATTTGCAGTTTAATAATAACAATTTCCATTAACTATAAATAGGATTAGATACTAAAACATTTCAAAATGTTTATTTAGCTCTTAGAAGAATGGTTTTACGAAAGGAAACTATTTGCTAAAAGCTTCTAAAGCCTCGTAAGCTCACGATTTAACTCGAGCGAAACAGCGTGTTTGAGGAATAAAACTGTGTTTGCTCCTCCCAGCAAATAACGAAAGCAGTACTATAAATATTTCTATTGTTATAGGTATAAACAAAAGTGTACGAAAGGAATTTCAATTGAATTTCGATTTTTACCTTGTGCTTCTATGAACAAAATATTCTTAATATTATAATAAGGAACTTATTTTTAAGTTAAATGATAACAGTTATACTAACAATCTATATTTGCTGCAGTTAACACGTGGATCCATCACATTTATGAATAAAGGCCCTTGCAACTAGTTGATTATTAATTAATTTCTTCGAATGTAGTCAAGTAATAAATGTGAATTCAAGCGTTTCAATAATAGACTATCTTGCTAATTGATACGAAATTCATTGTTTTTTTTTCAACACTTAATTATTGCGGGATATCTTTTAGCTATTAAACATTTTTATTACAATATGAAAAAAAAACCTTATATAAACCTCGTGCATGATTACAAACTAGAAACGTTACCCCGTGTTACATGGACTGGCATCATTAATGTAAGAAGCTATTGATATACACGTGTTTTTTTTTCGAAACTTCAATGACATGTTTGCAAATCGGACGCCAATACCTCCCATAAAACTATTACAAATAAACTTGTAACACGAGTAATTTAATAACATTTACTTCCAGCTATTGACTTTTGAATAATTTTTACAACGGCAACCAAAAAAATAATAATGTTAAAAAAATGTACGCTAGACCGTGTGTTCTAAAAAATGTTCAGAAAAATGAATACATATTTTAAACAAAAACGTAAGTAAAAATTAAAAACTAAGGAAAATTTTGTTTTAGGGAGGAGGCTGTTTCACTTGTAGTATGGTTTCAGGACGGTTCTGCGGTGACTTGGACATTAACCCGTTTATGCCCAAGTTTTTTGTAACAATTTTCCTTCAATTTTTGTCTGCTTAAAACTCTTACTTGGGATGGTTTTCATACATTTTAGGTTTAAAGTTGTTCGCGATTGCCATATTTATTAAGTTATTTAACGTCATGTTTATGGGATATTTTGCAGATATGTGAGCAAAATACGACCTTACTTGACTTTACTTTTGCAAAGTAACATTACAGAAGGCATCTGTGGTCAATTTTAAGCAAATCATTTTAAAATAGTTTCATTTTATGAAAAATAAGTTCGCAAAAAAAAAAAAAAAACTTGCTGTGACTGCCCATGTTGGATTGTTGCTTGACTGATTTGTCTGAAAATAGCTGTCAATAAATTAATTCTGATGTCCAAATAGTGGCTCTAACTGGTTTTCTCAAGAAGAAGGACTATTTAACTTGTGAAAAATAGCTTTAGTAAAATGATACACCTATTACAGGTTGTTGTATGCAGTAACTAAAAAGCGTCCCGTTTTTATGCTACTGGGCATAAATAGGTTAAAAACCACGGCTCTTAACTCTCGTCTGGTTTTTCAAATACTGAAATAGAAGCGTTATTGGGATGAAGTTTGAAGTTACGCATAACTAAAGCCAGTATTATTCTTACATATTTACCTTCCACATTTCATAAGTTTATCTGCATACACTTTTACCGAATGTTTGGAGAACCATATTTATTAAATCAAAGAAAAAAAAAAACATTTCCAAAGACACAAGAATATGTTTCAAAATACATTAACTTGTTGTTCCTATGAATACTAAGTATGACAGGAATGTCTTTTCGTATATAATGAAACATATTCTTCTATCCTTTTGTTTATTTTACAGAACTAAAAATGAAATCTTAGAAGAGCTGCAACAAATTTTAAATCAAAACTGGAATAAGAAAAAGAGGGGAAAGGAACAGGTACACAATACACCCCATCAAGAATAAACAAATTTAATGCTGTAACATAATATTTATGGATTTCGAATCATGCATTCATAGTACAGTAAAATATCTTCTGTTCCGTTTTTCCAAAACTTACGGTTCGTTTTTTGGCCCATATTTATCGTTTAACAAGCAATTTGTATTCTAAGATGGGAAAACATGAACGCGAGTATTATTTTTGTTCTGGTCGTGTTCGATAATGTCACATAAATTTAAAGGAGAAAAACTCCTCGCAGGAAATATGTACTCTAAAAACATACTTTACGATAAATAAAACGCATTGCGAAAAACTGTAAATATGAGCGAATTTTAAGTAAAAAGAAAGATAAAAAATTCTTGGCTTGTAGCCGGTGATTTTTTAAAACTACACCTTCTTCATAGACGCGGCTACATAGTAAACTATGAAAGAATATTTCAAGCTAGAAAAGTATTCTCTTTCTTTCCTTTATTTAACCTTACCTCACCAATCTTTTTATTATTAGTATTGTTTTTATTGTTATTATAATTATTTTGGTACTTCTATACTATCATTAATTAGACTCTTTTATCATGTAAGATAGATAGCGTCATGTTTCAACACATGCAACCAATTACTTAATAATATATTAATAAAGTAATTGCATAACACAGAAAAATGTCAAATATGACAAATAACGTAAAAAATGCCATAGGATTGACTGGGGTACATTTGCGTAGTGGCCTTTTTTCGAAACGTATTTTAATTGGCTTGTCACCAGTCGTGAAAGATGGATTCTGCTCCCCAGCAAGTATTTTTATAAGTTTTTCAACGTTTGTATAGCTTTGGTATAGCATTTGGAGAAGATGTTGTTTTCTGCCAAGTTGAGCAAATTTTGTGTCCAATTTTTTGAAACTTAAAGTGAATTAAAAATACTTAGTTAAAAAATAAACAAGTATGTGGCACGGGACTAGAATTTTATTCTTGTTTGTGAACAGTATTCGTATAAGCAAAAATATCATTTGATTCTGTTGCACGTAAAAAATAAATCCGAGCCAGATGACGAGACAAGTTGACAAATTAACATCGGGTAACTTTTACGCATGTTCTTTCTGCGTAAAGGTACCCCTGAAACTTTTTTTTACTTCGTACTGTGTCAAACCTTTCTGTTATTTTTAGGCTCTATTTAGTATTTCAAATCATCGTTTAAGGTTAAATTAAGTTATAGATTGGTCTCTTGTAGCTTACAACCATAGTTATATCTCTGGCCTATACGGGATTAATATCAGGGAATATTTTTTCCATAACAAATGTTCTTTTTTTATAGACGGTAAGACAGCAAGGGAAGGAACGGTTTTGGAAATAACTAAAATTATACTGGAACTATTTTCTGTTCAGATTATCTTCACAACTAAATTAAGCAATTTGTTTAAAATGACGAATGATGTTTTCCCCGTTGTTTCTCTTCCAAATAAAGTTCTCCGCACTAGCGTATTATTATCTATTCTGTCCGCAATCAGCATAAAATCATTAATATTTCGCTGGGGATATTTTTTACATTTCTCGAGGGAACGAGGAATTTTTAAACGTGTTTCGAGTATTTAAATGATGTCCCTTGAAGCAGAAATTTGAGAGAGACATATAGCTGTTTTGTTTGGTTAGGTATCTCTTTGAATATAATAAGATAAGAGATTCGCTATTTAAATAAACTATAGAAGAGGCTGTAGTTTTACTCTAATGATCGAATAAAGAGTTAGAACCAAGAACAGCCCATAGGACAGCCCCTTTGTAATGAAATATCTGCCTTGTCCGATCAAACTTAACATGTTTTACATCTTTGACTAGCTTTTTAACGCACTATAACTGCGATTACTATTTGATTCAATACTATTTTGATTCCCTTCAATAGAAAATACTAGTATTATTACCCGGCTTTGCCCGGGTGCTTATTAATACAACATAGTAGTTCCTAATAGTGATTCACATAGTGTTGAATACAAATAATTGTAGCAGTAATTGTTTTTTACTTAATTCATGCTAAAATGAAATAGGTGAGCTTTGAGTTGTTGATTCATTGTTAATCGTAATCTTTGTCGGAAAATACTTATATTTGAATGTGTTAAATGTTATCCATTTGCATGCTTAACCCCTTAAGCGGTCAATTATTTTACCAGAAATGCTTCCAAAAAAGGCATATTTTTTATTGCATATAGTTAAGTACCATACTTAACAGAAAAAAAATATAAGGAATTTTTAAATTTTTGTTTTCGTGTTCAATGCTTTTACAATATTTTTTATTTTACAATTTTGGTCACAAATTCCCGAAATATTTGCTTTTTTCAAGTACATTCTGCATGCAGTAATGAATGGTTTACAAATTATGCAAAAATTTCTCTCACACTTACTGTGACTTTTGAGGTTTACAATTTTCCGAACAGTTCGGCCAAACCAGAAACAGAAATCTGAAAATATCGATGCCCGTTCGCCGTACGGGCAAACCAGATGAGGCCTATTTCGAGTAGCACGTACACCGTACGGGCAAACCGCTTAAAGGGTTAAAGGCTTATCTCTATTACTCTATGTATTCAAAATTGTAAGAAAATGGCCATTTTGAGACAAAAAATTTGAATTTTAAGCTTTTTGGATTTATTTTTAATTTTAAAACCCCGCCTATGTGAATTCTAGTGCACCAAGTTTGATGAAAACCAGACGAAAACTAGATTTGTATAAGAAACAAACATACACACAAAAATACATGCATCCATTTTTATTTATTTAGATAATGAGTAAAAAATATTCTAAGCTTAAAGAGTAGAAATGCTAAGCAGTGATTATATTTTCGAAGAGTTAAGACATTATCGGGAAATGAAAGGTGAGAGGCACGTTTAAGTCTACTTTGTTAAACCGAAGAAATCATCATGCACCTTTTTCCTTTCCGAAAAATAAAACCAAAAACTGTTTTCGGAAAACATTCCTTCGCTGTCAATTTTGAAATCCCCCGGAGGATTACAAATATAGCTCTCTAGGTTAAATAACTCAATTTCATTATGCATGGTATACCTACCCGAAGAGTTGATGGAATCTTACAAATTGTAATGAGATTTGGGAAATAAATACCCATGGCATTTATTATGAATACCGTAATGTGGGAAAAAGTGTTCTGAATATTTTCTTGCTGTGCGGATTTTCTTGTTAGGAAGGTTTTTTGTTTACTGTTTGAGATACGAGTGAGACTTTCCTGAGTTAGGAGTTAAATGCTGTTTCAATAAATTAGTGTCAAGTTAAATAATACACACGTGAAGTTTTTTGCGTCTGACACTTCACTTTGTTTTCAAAAGAAAACAATGTCATATGGACACCATACAATTCGCTTGCTTGCCACGGCCGTCATTTCAAATTTTTCCAGGGGGGGGGGTAAAGAGTATTATATACCGTAAAGTCGAATTACTTGGACCCACATGGAGGTTACTTGAGCCCACAGTAAAATGATAAAATCTGGGTTTGGTACTAGCATTAGAGACTGCAGAGTGCTTCTACCTAGAGGAGAAACGAGGAACTACGTGCAAGTCTTCAACTAATAAGTACCAAACCTAGATTTTATCATTTTACTGTAATGGGCTCAAGTAACCCCTTAGGGTCCAAGTAACCCGACTTTACGGTACTTAATGTAAACTATACCAAAAAATAGCAACAACCACGTCCACTTGCATGTAAATATGTTGGTTTTCTAAAGCCAGGAAGGGAGAGAGGGGCTGGCAATCGACCTCCTTACCCTCTTAAATAACGTTCCTGTTGTATGTACTAAATCGTCATTTTTTGTTTAAAACGTTTTTATAAATTCAAAAAAGAGAAACAAAACAATTTGAATTTCAAAATCTCGAATTCATTTGATGCTTTTAGATAGAAATGACAAATCGCGTTTGGTGTGTGTATGCCCCTTCGCCCCCATGTAAAGCATACAGGTGCAGCGGGACTGGTGCGCCACCACGTGCTGCATGGGCTCTTTGCAGGGGCCAGTAAACAGGTCCGGTCGATGGAGCATCAGGATGCTAGACGTTGGCACGCTGCCAATCTGAAAGAGGGATCACGTGACGTCTGAGGTCCAAAAAGAAAACATACAGCAAACGGTATTGGGGAAAATATTGACAAGCAAACTCAATTGCGTTTTTCTCTAAATCAGCTTATTATGACTGACCGAGTTTTCTCCCTGTTCCTTTCATATGTTGCACTTTACTTTGCATTAGGTTGCTGTTTTAGTCAAGATTAATTCTAAACACAGTGACCACTCATGCTTTTTTTTCTTTTAAAATATCTCTCTTCATTTGACAAGAAGTAGGGAAGACCAAAAGTTGTCTTGAAAGAGTGTTCATAAAGTATTTTCTGAAGCATTTCCATAACTATTGCGAAGTATATTGTAGACCAGAATGAATAATTATATTTAATTGAGCAAATAAAAGTTGCTTTTATTTAACACTCTCCACCCGTGATGTGGAGAAAGAATAATAGGCTACTTGCGATAAAACCTATCATTTCCGTATCTGAGCAAATCTTGACGGAGATTTCAAAAAAAAAAAAAAAAATGGACAGAATGAAAATTAGAAAAAAAAAACCTATTATGTCATTCATTTATTGATTATATTATTATTTATATTTCTTGAGAAAGAACTTTTGTCTGCAAGTCCCCCCCCCCCCCTTAGTTCCATTTCATACCTGCAATTTTTTTAGAAATTGAAATTAATGCTAAATACACTTGCTTTTGCTCCATTTAGTTGTTTACCTGGCCCTTTAAATTCTTGGAGCTTCACATAAAATACGAATAAATTGTTGCTTCTGTGCATTTAATACAAAGCTAAGCAATCTATTGAGTTTCTTCAAGCATATAGTAGACATAATTGCCTATATCCTTGTAAAATTGGAGCTCTTTCCACAGTTTCCTTCATATAAATTTTTACGCCTACTTCAAGATGAAAATCATCGTTTTAAGAAATATACTTAAATTCAAAAAATATTTTGAAAACAAAGGAATTAAAATACAGCTTCAAAAAATATAAGGCATATTTTCTATGAAAGTTAACACATTGTTGGAAATTACTTTAAATTATGCAACTAAATTCCTTTTTGCGTGAGAAAAATGATGAAAACCTTGAATTTTGCTGAAAATGAAATATTCTAGGTTTTTACAGTTTAGTCAACAGTTAATTATAACTTTTAAACAGTCAACCGATAAATTGCCCTACTCCAAAAATTACAAATATATGGAGCTTTTATGTTTACATTAACTAGTTAAAAAATACAAGGGTTCAAAAGTGCAGCAGTTAGCTTTGGTGGGAAGGATGTTCATGTTCAAGTGGGACAATTTTTAATTGCATGTAACTCCTAAAATAGAAAATTTTAAGCCAAAACCTTTTAGATATTTTTATATATGCACAAAATGAACCTGTGTACCAAATTTTATTAAAATCTATTATCATGCGGCCACTACTTTGTTTTTCATTTTTTGTTCATTTCACATGGAATGACCCAATAGGATGCTGCTGTTGGGATTTTTTTTTCAAACTTGGGAATCAAAAAGGCACTTTTGCGACTCTTGAAGCTAATAGTAGACATAATGCCCTACATTTTTGCAAATTTTGACAGTTGTCCGAAGTGTCCCTCATTCAAAATTTTGTAACTAAACAAAGGGAAAAATCGTCATTTTACAAAATGTCTCTAAGTTTAAAGCTGGTTTTGCAGACAAAGGATCTTAAATATAACTCCAAAAGTAAGGTATTTGGTTTATGATACTCGGAACTTTACTGGGTATTAATGTAAGCGAATTCTAATGCATTCTTTAAAGCTCGATAATTAAAAATTAAATGCTTATTTTAAGAAAACTGTTATTCTCAGTTTTTACAGCTCAGTAAAAACTTAACTAATGCAATAAAACTAGTAAATGCGAGACTGATAAATAACCTTATTCAAAAGATTACGGCTATATAAATCTTTTTTGTTAACATGACATAAGTAATAAAATATAAGGCTTCTAACATACAACATTTAGCATTTGTGCGGCTGATGCTCAATCATGCCAAGTTTCAGTTGCATGTAAAATAAAAAATATTGAGCCAAACTATTTTAGATATTTCTATCTATGCATAAAATGAACCTGTGCACCAAATTTCATAAAAATCTATTTCCATGCGGCCATCACTTTTTTCTCATTTTTGCTCATTTCACATGGAATAACCCATATACGAATTTTGTGCTTACCACTGCAGTATAGTAGAAAATTAATCATTGCAAACATTAAAAACAAAATGAAACACCAGAAAGTTCTACACTTTTGTTCGAAAATCACTGCAAATACCAGCTTAAACGTTTCCATACTCCCTAAAAATCAATAGCGCTTAGAGAAAAACTTTATTAAATTTTCGGCACATAGATTTACATACGGTGAGTCAGTAAGCCGTTAATGAAAAGTTAAGGATTAATGCCACACATTATTCTTTTTCAGGAAGAACAATAGAATGTGAGCCAAGCTTTAAAACTAACTGACAGGGAAAGGAAGGATTAATATTTTCAAAAACAATTAAAACAAGTGCAGTTTTAAAAGGATTAATGCTCACAGAAGGTTTCAACAATTTATCAATGTCAAGAAAATAGGCAACAGAACTAATCGTTATTCTGACAACGTTTGTCAGGTTTAATCACGTCTTTGAAAGGAAAACACCACAAGGATCTTGCTCTTTGTATTCATTGTCATATCTGCTTTATTGCTAGGTTTCAAAGCAGCCTGAATATTTGTAAGGGGAGGGTCGTAAAATGTTTATCGAAATTAAATCTTTCAATAAAACTGCTTAAACAGATAGAAGTACCTAGACAAAGTTGATATAGTCGCAAAGGTAAAATGAAGATTTTCATTTTACCCGCTCGTTACCTGAAGTTGGTACACTTTTTTTTTGTCCTGTGCCAGCCAGGCTGGCAATTTGGGGTGCGCTGCTTCACTTTTCCAACTGTACCGTTATTATTTAGTGTGAAGTCCTACTTCCACAGTACACGCATGCCATAGATACCCGTTTATAGGGTAGGCAACCTTTCACACAACAACACATTCACACATAGAAAGGACAAGGACAGGAGAGAGAAAGCACATCCATGCCCAAGCCGGGACTCGAACCCGGGGCCACACCATCCTTGGCAGACTACTCTGACCACTAGACAAAGTGGCCGGCGTTGGTACACTTTGTTTAATAATTTTAAGTGAAACCAGGCATGATAATCATTCGAGAAACAATCTTGTTTTACTACTCTAAATTTCATTTGTCATTAATAATTTTTATTAAAACTAGAATAGGTCGGGTCCGATACGTCCAAAATAGGAAACTGATAGCAAAGACGTGTTTCATGGTTTCAAGCAACACCTTTTTCAATGCATTTAAGTGTGTGTGTGTGCTTTAGAATGAAAAATCATCTGGAATTTCTTGGAACTCTGAAACACATGTGTGACCGATAGTCGTTGTTTATCATTTTTACTTTACTGCAAAAAGGTATTTATTCATTTAATAGTCTATAGTATGTGCAGCAGTGACGGATGTACCGCAATTCTTTTTTGGTAGCCACTATCTGCCACACAACTATAAAACGTTTGTCGTGTGTGTTTGACTCTTTTTCGGGGCCCCTATGGTAGTAGGAGTCTCTTGGTCATAGGAGTCTCGGGAAATTGCGATATGAAAAATCCGCGATTAATGAAACATAATGAAATTCACACATACATATACACACTCACAAATTCAACCTATTTTGCTTTTCACAATAAATGCTCTGCAGCTGAGAAAAAAAAAAAAATTCGTATATCTTGCAACTTTAGCCAAACAAGCAATTTTAAACAAAATGAAATACTTAAAACGACTCAAAGCCTAATTTCATTCAATTAAAAAAACGTGAAATCTACAGTATAAATTCGAACATGCGCAAAAAATTTAATTCGGAGTAAAAAATACGCAACAAAACTTCAAACAGGAAATTACTGTGTACGTGTTTGTGAGAAAGGAGACACCTACGGCCGATTTAAATGTACTTTTTTGTAAATGCTATTTGTAGACCAGCTTTTTTAAGCATAAGAAAAGTAACAACATGCAGGAAAACATAAAACGGAAAGAAAAGGAAAGCTTAGTTTTTATTCAGTGTCGCTGTTTTTCTACCTAAATAAGAAAGGGAAAAAGTCGAGCGACTGTTTAGTATATTGCAATCGGACAAAAAAGGAAAAAAAAGAAGTAAATAGGGGAATTTTATCCGTTCTTTACATAGATTCATTCGCCTCTTGATTAATTGTGAAAATTAAAAACACTTAAAAACTTGATCGGGGGAAAAAAAACACATAAAAAGAAAACATTTAAGTCAAATTAATTCTAAGTGCCAAATGGGATCTGGAAAATACTTTTCCGTTTTAAGGGTGGTATACAAAAGTATATAATAAAAAACACTAGACCAGTGATATGCAGTGTCCGCCGCTTATTAAAATCACACTTGTCCTGAGGACATTTGATTTTATAAACCGGCATACCTACACTTAAAGATAAAGTTTTGCAGATCACTTATCAGAAAAATTAATGAATTACTGTATTTCTATATAGTTTTAAAAGTTTCAAAATACAGTAAACTAAATAAGATTTACATTTTTATTTGCAGACGCGACCTTAAAATACTGGCGTATAGGTATGCATTTCTTCATCTTCCGAGACTCTTTCACTTCTTGGTGCTACTTAACTTTGGAATTTATTATGTTTGTTGCAATGTTTAACATAATTATAACTGTCGTTTCAACTTCTAGCATACGCTTCCCAAAAAATTGATTTTATAAAACGACGGTATTTAGTATTTAGCACCCCAGAGACCCCATACCTTCCAATTTGCTTGGATTAACCGGTTTTGTAAAGGTCTCTGGGACATTTATTTAAAAAACAAAACTACATATTTTGAACAAAAATTTTGAGTAAATTTCGACATACAACAGATTCTTGACATAAACATGACATAGAAAAATAAACATTCCAATACACATAAGACATACAGTTTAAAAATAAAAATAACTTATACATGTGAAAAAGAAGGATAAATTTAAATGGAAAAAGAGAAGAAAAATAAAAAAGGGGGGGGGGTGGAGAAAGTCACGTATATAATGGATTTCATTAGATGCCTTGAAAGAGGAATCCTTCATTAGAAAGCTTTAAAAACATATCATTTACCAAAGAGCAAGTGGTATTATGAGGAAATGCTTTTAGAATATTCTGACTGAAGGTTTGAGTAGGATCTCTGCGTAGATGGAACTCTGAAGTTAAGGTACATGAAAAAAGAAAATGCTCGGGAGAACCCAGTTCTCCGCAAGAGCAAAGAGGGGAATCTGCCAGAGAAAAGCGATGCAAGTACTGAGGAAAAGGACCGTGTCCAGGGATGAAAATAGTTTCAGACCTGTTCTTGAATCTAGGGGTGATGATTTAATCAAAGGATGGTTTTAACATGTTTTGATATTTTAAGGATTCGGTTGCTGTAGATTTGATTTTAAAACGTGGCTGATTTTACAATCCAGAGATTTCATTAGTGGCGGTTACTGAACTATGAATCTTTAAATAAACTTTTTTAAATTGCACAGGTCTGATAAATTAAACATTTTGAAAATTACAACAGAAGCCATTGGTAATCTTAGTGTTCTGTGTTATGCTGCTTTCGAAGAGCTGCTTTTTTTACCTCATCAGAATTTATTGTGAAACTGAGTTCTATTTTTGCTGAAATTCTTAATGAAAGAAATTTTCTTGATGAATTTCCGATGTATAATGCAGCAAAATAGTTGTTGAATAGTTGATTTAAATTATCTATTATTTTTTTTTTGTGATACACATGAACTGTTCGGCAATGAACTATTTTCTATTGTTTTAAATGGATGAAAATCGCAGTTCATTACTGTTCCTGAAATCTGCACCAAATATACATTATGTTCAGGCCCGTCATTTGGGGACTGGGGCAGGGGGGTTCAATCCCCCCCCCCGACTTTGAGAAATCAGTGTATTTACATACAAGTGGGCGTGATTTTTGCTGATTTCCGATGAAAATGCATCGAGTTTTCACCCTTTGCCTCCCCGCCTGGAAAAACTTGAAATGACGTCCCTTATTATGCTCACGTAATCCCTCGTATATGCGGGTGTAATTTAAAAACGTTCTTCCGTGGCTAATTCGAACGTAAAACAATACGTTTACGGTCTGATCATCTTTGGTAAAATATTCCGCTCATTTACGCATGCGTCAAGTCTTCTCTTATATTACCAAAATAAGGTGTTAGTTAAGATAACAATAAGGGGTAGAGTAATAAGAAGCATTTTGAGTCGCATCAAACAACGTAGAACGATGCTAATTTCAAATACACTAGGTGACCCGTGCGGAATTCCGCAAAAAAAAAAAAAAAAAAAAACTTTAAACTTAAAATTTAATACGACAATTTTTATTGGCTTCATTTGCACAACATCGCCATCTACTACCGTCGTTCTGACAACTTTTCGAAGAGATCAAAGACACGTTTACTTTTACAACTACTACAAAAGTGATACCCTATATTAAAATCAAATACCCAAGGCTACCACTAAACTAAATACTAACGTTATCGCAAAACTACCATAGTATTTTGAAACAATAAAAGTTACAATTAAGGTTTACCGAGCTAAGCCTTGGCTTGAAATGTCGCATTTAAAATTGATTTGAACAACAATGGTAAAACGATTTTAACCGTTGAGCAAAAAATTTAACTTTTTCAAACTTCAATCGCTTATAAGTCGCTTAAACGTGGATTTTCGAGATTCTCGTTACGCGGCGCTAGCGGAGAAACGTTCTAAAGAACGCATTTTTTTTAATCTTTCGAATGAAATCAAAATGGAGACGATACGACAATTATTTCGCTAGATAGAGTCAATTTTGTGAACAAAAATTGAAGTTCGAATAAAAAACGAACCGACACTTTTTAGAGGGTGGGTCTAATTTTCGTCAATAGCCCGCAGGATAAGCTTCAAAATCATAAATTTTCTTGCAATTCGATAAAGAAATGAGCGAGTTTCGACCGGGTATAGGATTCGGCTTAGAGAAATAATATATGGAGATAGTTTAGTTGAATATGTCAAAAGGAACTGCAAATGCAAGTTTTAAATTGAAAACTTGGGAAAGTTATCACCCACAACCCATCTGTCCTTTTTTAAAAAAGACTTTTCGCGATTACCAGGCGCTGCTTTCACGGGCGGACAATATGAATGATTATTTTCACAAAAGCAATGTAACGAATGAAACACGCTACAAATAATTGCACCTCCAACTATGAGCAATCGGCTCTAAAATTAATACAAAACTCTTGTGGTTCTAAAAAAAAATCCAGCTGTTTTCACGTGAGTTATCTGCAGTGGCGGAATTACCAGTGGCGGGCCCCCAAACCTGTAAAATCACCACCGGTTATCCGAGAAGAAAGTGCATATTAAATCACACGAAAAACATTTAAATTAAAGAATGAAGTGCACTTATAAGTGCTAATCGAGAAAAAAAAACAGCATTAGTGAAAAGTACTTGATGATCGTTATACTGTAAAAATAATGTTGTTTTTACAGAATATTACAGCAAATTTTATAATAATAAACTACAAAAATTACAAATTTTACAGTAATAAACTATGAAATTGCTACTTTTGTAGAACGAAACTGAAAAATAACTAATTTAACAGTTTATTACTGCGTATTTTACAGCTTTAAACTCCTCCGCTACCACAATTTTACTGTTGTTTTTACAGTATAATACAACTAAATTTTGAGGCAATATAACTGTAAAATTGCTAACTTTACAGTAAGAAAGTGTCAAATTACTAGTTTTACAGTTTATTACAGTGCATTTTACAGTTTTAAATTGGAAACTTGGCTGCCAGTATTTTACTGTAAAAAGAACAGTTCATTTTTCGTAGTGTACAAAAAAAATATATTAATATTTTATGAATGAATCAATAAAAAAATGAAACGATGAAATAGTGAACAAAGAAAAACTATACAAGAAAATTATATAACAAAACTCCATTTTTACTCTAAGTTACTGACTTGGTCCATGCTGATTTGGTTTTAACGTTATTTTATTTATAGTTTTGTATTTTCACACCCAGCCATAAGCTTGAACTGTTAAAAAATCTCTACGTTAAAGCACTGGCAACTTCCTTCTTTAATTCATCAATTTCGCTTATCGTATTTACGCCTAAACAGCTTCTAAAACTCCGATTATTCACGATTCAGTAATCAATTGTTTTTGACAAATCATTTCGATTCCACTGAATGCAGTTTTCCCATACCTATGAGATGAAAAAAAAAAAAAAAAACAATTGTAAAATGCATAAATAGGTATAATTAATCCAAACATGAATACCAACAAGATTAATTGAATTTTCTCTTTGCAGATACTCGCTTTTTACAAAACAAACCTTTTATCTATCCGGAACTAATTGCAATTTTAACATCATTCCAGCATAAAATCTGTGAGTGCATCAATCTGTTAAATCATAAAGAAACCAGTCATTCAGACTAAAAACTTCCCCTTTCACCACACATTAAAGCGATGGTGGAAAATAAACCAGAGTCCCTTCTTTTTCACAGCTCAGATCGTTTTGTGGCTGATATTCAATCAAGAAAAGCAACGGTGCGTGGTTTGGGTGGACAAAAACAGTAAAAAGTAAGTCTCTCTCTTTCAGAACGCTTGGATTACTCTCAATGGTTTGACGGTTTTCGGCTAGAAATCTAAATATATGTCTTTTTTTTTCAAATAAAAGAAACTAATAATTATATTTGAAATATTTGATTTGCGAATCTTCAATAAAAACTGCAACACACCTGTGGGATATGTTTGAAGTTTGCACTTGATGAGCGAAATACGAAAGGAAACAAAAGTTTAGATAAAAAATACCTCATAAAAAGTCTTTTAAAAAAAGGTAAAAGATGTTAAAAATTCCAAATAATTGCCCACACTCGTTTAAGGTAACAAGTAACTCCTTTTTAACTCGGGAAAAAGTTCTGCGCTTACACTGCAAAAAGTGAATTGTTTATTTTACAGCATAAAACTGGCAGTCGAGGTTCCAATTTAAAACTGTAAAATGCACAGTAATAAACTGTAAAACTAGCAATTTTACAGTTTCTTACTGTAAAGTTAGACATTTTACAGTTTATTGTCGTAAAACTTAAGCTTATTATACTGTAAAAAGAACAATATAGTGATGGCAGCAGAGGTTCCAGTTTAAAATTGCAAAATACACGGTAATACAAGTTCTAAACTAAAATTAAAAATTTTAAAAACCCCAACTAAGGCAGGAATTCGAGTGAAACACCATTGCAATCGCTTCGATGCGATCGCAAAATAAATGCTAATGCAACTTAACTTGGAACTGACGTCACTACGGGTGGAGCCAATAAGAGCTCACAAGCAGTCAGCGATCTCCTCTTATTCGCCAAGTAGTCTGTGACGTTTTATCTAGCTCGTTTTTCATAGGCAAACGTCACGCTGACGTCACGATGTTTTTATCAAGAAACGTTCTAATGTAATTCATTTCCAGTAGCAATTGTAATATGCGATCGCCTGTTTCACTTGAATTCCTGCCTAATTGCATGTCAACAAAATCAGAATCAAGAAGGAAAATTGAAAGCCCTTTGAAAAGCCTTGAAACTATTAAACCAATTACAAGTATTTTATTTGTTAAAAAATATAGAAACTGGCAACTGACAAACATTTTAATAAATATAAGAGTTTGCTTTCCTTGTCTGCCAACAATGAAAACGGTTCCGATCGCGTGAATAAAGGCTAAGCTGCATTTGCTAAAAAAACGCTATAACTCGCGCTCTATAGAACATGGAAGATCCAATTACATCATATCAGACGCAGAAATTTTTTCTCTTTCATTTGGTGCTATTTTTTTTAAGTTTTGAAGTATGTTTTCACTGTTAAAATCCCGAAAAACCTGTCAAAGGTTTCTAATTAATATTTTCGTTAATTAATATTATCCAAAAACGAACCTAGATAAGAACACTTTTCATCAACTTCCCTTTTGAACAAAAAAAAAAAAAAAAAAAATCAAAAACGGTTCATCCGTTTAATCTACACAGTTCCACAGACAGATACACAGAGTGACAGATACACATACACGTCAAACACATAACCCCCCTTCCTTTGTGTGTCGGATGTTTAAACTATAAAATCAGCAATTTTACAGTCATTACTGTAAATTTAGCCGTTTTTACAGTTTATTACCATAAAATTCGTTGTATTGTACTTTACAGTACAATACAAGTACAGTACAGTACAAAACAACATTTATTTCTTACAGTGTACTGTCTGTTTGCGTATTGTGCGCCTGGGAGCCACGGACGCTTCCATCTAAAAAGGGGGAGACAGGTTTAGGATGCGCACTACCCGATGCCTTCAGCTTTTGTACGCTTACTACTTCTTCGTTGCTTTCCCCCCCCCTATTTCGAGAAAGTCCGAAGAGACTTGGCGCGTGCGCAGATGAGGCGGAGGTCGCACGAAAAAATTTTAGACAGTACCAGGTAGCTGCAGTGCAGTTTTAACCTTATTGCGAACGCTTTTTTCCTAGTCACGATGCTCAAAACTCCTTCATACTTACTACTGTTACACGACAGATATAAAGCTGTTATTGTTATGTTACTTTTCAATACATATTGGCTGGACCAAATCAATGTATTCCTCACTGACTGGCAGCCCAGTACTTTACGTAAATATGTAAAATGCATATATAAACTTTAATACACATTTCGTACTTACTTACCCATTAAACTATGAATAGAACGAAACGTAAATTTTTCATTTAAACGAAAAAAAAATAGCCTTAACAATTTAAAAATTCGTAAACAAACATAATAAACGCTATGAAAAAGAGCAAAAAAAAACCTGTAACATTTTACAGCAAAAAATACTTGTCATTTTTTTTTCTTTATGAGCTCGTAAGCTATGTTTCTTACGCATGTCATTTTAAACATGTATTCCAAACTTAATTTTTTAAAATGTTTGTAAGGTGAGTCGTTTTTTATAGCATTCATCAACAAGAGAACCAGAAAAAAAACAGCGGATTTCTAATTATTTTTTTTAATCCGTTTTTTTTTTCTTTTCCTGTGGGAGAGGATTAAGAAGAGCTTAACAATAGAAAATTTTTCTTGCATCAAAAAGAAACATTTTTTTTTTAAGAAAGAGAGAGAGAAAAAAAAGTGAATTATTTTTATGTCTTTCTTTAGATATCAATCTTAAGGCTTTTAAAACAAAATCAAATTTTCTAAGCTTTATTGCTATTAACTGTTTTATAATATGAGAGTCATAGGTTCAATATATTACATCGTACTAAACACAAAAGTCATTGAAAAGTGCAAAAATGAAAAAAAAAAAAAGGCCCAGGTTTAGCTTTGCGCCACAAATAAATTTTGCTATTAAGGTTTTCCAACCTAAGCATATAAAATTACACTTTTTATAAATAAACATTAATCGTTGAAAGTATACATGGTACTTTCGGTACTGATCTCAGAGATGCCATGATAAAAAGGATGCAATCAAAATTTTTGAAAATTGTTACGTAGAACAATAACTATACTGCAGTGGCAAGGTAAAGGGCAGTATCAGAAAAAATAAATTTAAAAAATATTTTAAGAAACGCGTGAACAAAATGGAAATTTTAGACTTAGACGAATTTTTTTCCTCTTGTTTTCAGCTGAGACCAAAATTAAACGAGCTAGTCGAATAAAGCTTAACCCATTAATGCCTGACTTTTTTTTTTCGAAGATATTTAGTATACTGGTTACAAACAGTGTTTAATAAACAGGAAAATAATTTAAAAAATATTATGTAAAAAATAATTTTTTTATTAAGGAAAGAAAAATCTTCCCTTAAAAGTTACGATAGACCCCAGATAGTCTACACTTTTTTTACTATTTTTTTTCTCCCTACGATATAATATTTAAAAAGACATTTTATAAGGAGAAATAAAATTAGCTATTAACATAAACTGGGAAGCTGGGAATAACTTTGCAAACTTATTTTTTTTTCTTGAGATTGTGAAAGATGTCATTTTTGATAAAGGTCATATAAAAACTGCCATCGAACACACTTTACAGTGGTTATGTGCTGCAATCTGTTAATAACAAATTGAAACAATACCAATTTACTAATTGAACACTATTATTTGTTTGAAATGTTCATTTTGGGGAAATTCAGACCCTTTTTTTGGGTCGTCCCTAAAAAGAGACACTAGGCATTAATGGGTTAATTTTAACAGATTACAAAAATGCAATACAAAATATTGAATAAAAATTAATTAAACATTAAAAACATTGCAGAAGCTGCCTTTTACTTCTTACGGGATTATAATACCGATTATTTTCAGCTAGGAACTTTAAAAATGTGGAAAAAAGAGCACTATATTTGGATTTAAATAAGTAAGCTTTAAAAATGTTCAATTTTCTGTTTTGCACAGGATTAAAAAAAAATAGCATGAAAACAAACGAAGTTATTACTACTATGTTTCAATACTTTAAGAGTTTACTTTTAATTGGTTTTCTAGGGAATGAACTTACAGAACTAACTAGCAGAACTAAAGTAACAGATGACAAAGATGCAATAAATAATAATAAATAAAAATAAATAAATAAACATTAAAAACATAGCAGAAGCTGCCTTTCACTTCTTACGGGATTGTAATACAGATGATTCTCAGCTAGGAACTTTTAAAAGGTGAAAAAAAGAACACTATATTTGGATATAAATAACTACGATTTAAAAATGTTTAATTTTCTGTTTTGCACAGGATTGAAAAAAAAAAAAATAACATGAAAACAAATGAATTTATTACTACACTGTTTCAATACTTTAAGAGTTTATTTTAATTGGTTTTCTAGGGAATGAACTGAAAGTTTTAATTGTAGGAATACGTTTTAAACTAAGAAGTTTTTTTTGAAAAACGATGCGAAAAATCGGTTAAAGGTCTCATTACAGTTGTTTAATTACCTCTAAAACCTTTATTTGTTCACGTAACATTCGAATTCTGGTCCATTTCCTAGATCAAAATATGTAGTTTGTTTTAGAATTCGTTTTTTTTTTCATTTGATTTACTACAACATTTTGATCCTTAGAAAGATTGAAGTTCTTGGAAATATTTTTTAAATCGTCGTAAATTCAACTTCTTTAACGAAAATCATACTTCTTTCTGCACAAAAATATTGTTATCTTTATAAAGTTTAAACTTGACATTATATTATGGTGTCCTACAAGTTTCAGAAATTTCTGTAAGAACGGGTTCCAACACTCCATGAAAAACCAAAAAGTTTGATTCTAAAAAAATGTATCTTAAATAATTTTTTTTCTGATTCATTAAGCATATCCTTTATTTTATCAGAGCCTTAAAATCCACAAGTTTAGAGCGGAAATTTGTCTGGCATATATCTCAAACTGTTTTATATTCATCAAAAAAAAAAAAAAAAAGAAAAAAAAAATGGTGGCGACGCTATTTCTTCAGGCGAGATAATAACAGGGACGAAAAATTAATCACAACACTTTTTTTTGTTGAAAGTTCTGGCTTTTTGTCGCAAATATTCAATCAAGGGGATCAGTTGAGCGTACACAAATGCGGTAGCGAAAACAATAAAGCGGTTCCCTATCTCTTCACGACGCTCCGGTGATTTTCCATAGGCTGATGCCCTTATCTGGGAGCAGAAATTACTTTTTTATGCTGAATTACCTAAAAAGCGAATGACAAAAAATGTCTGTTAAAATGTATTAGGGCTAATTTTAGGCTATTAATAAATGTAAAGGTTAATTACATTTTGATAGCAACCAGTTAGTTTGCTTAAAGGCATTTCAATAACATTTGCAAAAAAAAAAAGGAAAAAAGAAAGGAGATAGAAGAAAAACAGACAGACCGAGCCATTTTTAAAGGCTACTAGGGCCAATAAATACGTGTTTTTCCAATTATTGATCGAAATATCTAAAACTTTTGTTGCTACTAAAGTTTTAGATATATAGATCTAAAAAAGTTGCTGCAAAAACAATGAATACGTTTTTTTTTAATTTAAAATTAAGAAGTTTTTTGACGAAAATTCCCGGATTTGCTCCATGCGTTACAATTTTTTTTTCAAACTTCGAATTTCCACTTAATTTCCAATCACTAGGCATGATTGAATAAATTTATGCATTACATGCAATGTTTTATGATATAGTTTATAAAAGATGGCTGAAAATGTACATGGATTTTTCAGTAAATTAAGTAACTTTAACAATAAAAAAGTCGAATTTCTACTTTTGCAGAACTGTCTTGATTAAAACTCATCCAGAAAATTATAGCTAGACAGTATCTGAATATATTTCTAAACTTTAGTTGTAATCCAATAAATATTGTGATGCGCGAATGAATTTGAAATTTGGGAATTTTCTTTTATTTTTTTTTAATTTTAAATTTCAAACGAAGTATTCATTGTTTTTTTACTAATTTTTTTATTCATTTAGATGTAGCAAATATATTAGCATTTTTTATATGTAGCTCAATAATTGAAAAAAAAAATGCGTCCACTGCAGTGATATTTAAGGTTAAGGCTACAGTGCACTGTAGCCTTAAGCGTAAAATTTTGAATTGAAAATATCGTTTCATTGTTCATAACTACCCTTCATAACGTAACTTTCTAGCATAAACCCATCTCTTCACAATAACAATAGATCCTTTTTTTTTAATTAACTAGTGAAAGATTCACTTGAAGCAATTTATATGGCAGAGAAACGTTCCTAGAGTCAGCAATTCGCGTGTCCTATTATCGCGTATATCGCGGTATTCATTTAGATGTACGAAAGTTATTTTTTATTGCAACTTTTAATGCCTTCACGATGAAACAAAATTTATCAAAATAATAATAATAATAATAATAATAGTTATTATAATAATGCAAATGAATTACTGCGTTTCCCCAAGAGTAAGACCTACTCAAAAAATAAGCTGAAGCATTGTTTTTCTCACTACTTTTTATTTTATTCCCACTCCTAAAATAAGCCCCAGTTTAGATCATCATTCAAAAGAACGCCTTATAATGCAACAGCCGGACTAGCGTTTATTTACCGACAACAAAATGGGAGCTTTAGTTTTGAATAACCTAGTGCAAATGCACGAAATATGCGCGTTTGAGAAGAAGCTAAAGGTGCATGCTACAACTTACAACTTTCAGGATTTTTCAAAAACTTTGCTTTTGGAAGTATTAATTTTAAATATTAATAAATGCTGATGTTTCGATAAAAACAAGTGCAAAAAGAAAGATGTACAATTTCCTGGATTGGAACAGATAATCTATGAATGGATTGTTTACTTAAGAGCAAAGAGGTTGATTGTTTGCAAAACTTATACTCAAGCATTCTTAAGCATGAGCGAATATTTATTATTGTGCAAAAAAAACCCCACAAGAAATGTCCTAAGGATAAGCCTTAGCTTCTTTTTTACAGCATATATAATATAGGACCGGGCCTCATTTTGAGGGAAACATTGTATTAACGTTTTATTATTAAATGCAAGCCAATAAACTTCAGTAATTTATACGAGAAAGAAATGAAGTGAACAGAACAAACATAAACCAGTGCATGACATAAGGAAAAGGAATCAAGGAAATTGAACGAGATGACAGATGAACAAGGACCCTGGCTGGAAGGAAACGCAGCGTTTCTCAGTGCTGGGAAGAAACCGACTGGAAATGTTATTAGGATTCCCTTCCAAGCTGAAAAATTTCATTTTCTGAGGGAAAGAGATTTTTTGGCTGATGTTGCTATGAGGGATGTCATTTTTCAATGTAACTGTGTATGAAATTTGCATTTCAAAAGGCCTGCGGTCAAAACTGACGCCACTGGATGTTCTTTTAAATTTAGTTTCAGATTATCTTCATTTTTCGCTTTTCTGCAAGTTATATAAATGTCAGAAGTAAAAAAATAGTCGCCGATTTAGGTCTGGATGTTTTCTCAGAAGAATGAAATGTACAATTTGGTAAATAGATTTACCATGTACATAGTTTCTTTAAATAGAATAATTTTCTGAAAATATGTATTGCTTATGAAGTCAAAATGTAACACTGAAGGATTTTAATGCTACAAAAAATTACAGAAATATTTAACTCTGAATGATTTTTCAAACAAGTTTTGAGACTTATCATAACTCTATCGGGCTTAATTTTTTTAAAAACTGCTGAATAAGATCCTATTTTTGGATAATTTTTTACTGTCATTTATATTCAAATATTAGAAAAAATAAATAAATTTTAATGCTCCGATAAAATGATTGCATGAAGAAGGAGTTAGTATTTCCCAAATCGGAACATATAATCTATGAATGGATAGATTATCTGTTCCGATGAATGGATAGATTATCTGTTCCACTTAAGAGCAATGCGGTTTGTTCTCCGCAAAGATAGTATTCAAGCACTCTTAAGCAAGAGTAAATATTGATTATTGTGCAGAAAAATAACCCACAAGAAATGTCCTAAAGATAAGCTTTAGCTTCTTTTTTACAGCATATATAATATAGGACCGGGCCTCATTTTGAGGGAAACATTGTATTAACGTTATATTATTAAATGCAAGCCAATAAACTTCAGTAATTTATACGAGAAAGAAGTGAAGTGAATAGAACAAACATAAACCAGCGCTTGACATAAGGGAAAGGAAGCAAGGAAATTGAAAGAGACGACAGATGAACAAGGACCCGGACTGAAAGAAACGCGGCGTTTCTCAGTGCTGGGAAGAAACCGACTGGAAATGTTATTAGGATTCCTTCCAAGCCGAAAAATTTCATTTTCTGTGGGAAAAAGATTTTGTCGCTGATGTTGCTTTGAGGAATGGGATTTTCAATGTAACTGCGTATGAAATTTGCATTTCAAAGGGCCTGCGGTTAAAACTGACGCCACTGGATGTTCTTTTAAATTTAGTTTCAGATTATCTTCATTTTTTTCACTTTTCTGCAAGTTATATAAATGTCAGAAGTCAAAAAATAGTCGCCGATTTAGGTCTGGATGTTTTCCCAGAAGAATGAAATGTACAATTTGGTAAATAGATTTACCTTGTACATAGTTGCTTTAAACAGAATAATTGTCTGAAAATATGTATTGCTTATGAAGTTAAAATGTAACACTGAAGCATTTTAATGCTTCAAAAAATTACAGAAATATTTAACTCTGAATGATTTTTCAAACAAGTTTTGACCCTTATCATAACGCTATTTGGCTCAAATTTTGTTTAAAAAACTGCTGAAAAAGATCTTATTTTTGGATAATTTTTTACTGTCATTTATATTCAAATATTAGAAAAAAATAATACATTTTATTGCTCCGATAAAATGAGTACAAGAAGAAGGAGTTAGTATTTCCCAAATAGGAACAGATAATCTATGAATGGATAGATTATATGTTCCGATGAATGGATAGATTATCTGTTTCACTTAAGAGCAATGTGGTTTGTTCTCCGCAAAGATAGTATTCAAGCACTCTTAAGCATGAGTAATTATTGATTATTGTGCAGGACAAAACCCACAAGACATGTCCTAAAGATAAACCTTACCTTCTCTTTTACAGCAAATATAATATAGGACCGGGCCTCATTTTGAGGGAAACATGGTATGAACGTTTTAGTATTAAATTCAAGCCAATCAATTTCAGTAATTTATACGAGAAAGAACTAAAGTAAATAGAACAAACATAAACCAGCGCTTGACATAAGGGAAAGGAAGCAAGGAAATTGAAAGAGACGACAGATGAACAAGGACCCGGACTGAAAGAAACGCAGCGTTTCTCAGTGCTGGGAAGAAACCGACTGGAAATGTTATTAGGATTCCTTCCAAGCTGAAAAATTTCATTTTCTGTGGGAAAAAGATTTTTCTGCTGATGTTGCTTTGAGGGATGGCATTTTTCAATGTAACTGCGTATTAAATTTGCATTTCAAAGGGCCTGCGGTCAAAACTGACACCACTGAATGTTCTTTTAAATTTAGTTTCCTACTATTTTCAAAGTCCGCTTTTCTGCAAGTTATTTAAATGTCAGAAGTCAAAAAAACGGTTGATGATTCGTATCAGCGTTTTCTCAATACAATGAAATGAACAATTTGTAAATGTACAGTACAGTGTAAAATTTGCACATTGTTGTTTTCAATAGAATACTTGCCCTGAAATATGTATTGCTTATGAAGTTAAAATGTAACACTGAAGAATTTTAATGCCACAAAGAATTAAAAAAAATATTTCACTCAGAACGATATTTCAAACAAGTCTCGAGTTCCATCATAGCTCTATGGAAAAAAAATCTTAAATCGGCTGTATAAGAGTCTATTTCTCAATTAATCTTTTCTTTTGTCATTAACATTCAATTATTGATTTTAAAATCATACATTTTAATGAGGTTATTGTTACTTTCAGCTACAGGTTCTGTGATAACATGCCATTTGAAAATTTGTCACAAATGTATTATGTCTTCAACGAATAGCTAATTTATATTCCAAATGAGTGCAGTACGTTTCCCAACAATATTACCAATGCATTTAATAGAATGGCCAGTGCTGAAAATTATAAGAGGAATTCCGCTAATGTTATTAAAATAATTTATTCTTAATGGTCTTGGAAGCGAATCTAAATCATATTTAGACTATGTGTTACGTATTCTCAATAATCTCATAAAAGCATTTAATTCTCAACGGCATTTTGATTGATTCACAAAAGCGCTATTTTACTTGACTTATGTGGTTGTTCTCAGCTTACAGGGTTTGAGAACGTGGCGTAGCGGAATTTATTGTTGCCATTTGTTTTTACAAAAGTAGTTAAAAAAATACGTTTCAATAATGCAGCAACAGTTCTCGCTGTCACGAAACTTTAAAAAACGTGACCAATTTAATAATAATACATTGCATCATTAAATAATAATAAAGTACCGGATAATGATACGTTATGAGTACCAGGATGTAAAAGGGACATAACATCGAAACAAATTGAAATCTTTATTAAAACAAACATTGAAAACAAATAAAAATGTATGCTCTTTACCATACCATACATTCCATCACTTGGTTTTGAACATGACACCATACAGATGGTGGCCACCACGATCAGCGCTTTTCCAAAGGCGTCGAATGAAAGCTTTCACAAATTGATACAGCACGTTCAATGGGATGTTCTCTGCAGCTGTATGATTACTTGGCATGAGTGCAGTCATGGTATGAGAACGTGCAATCAAGAGAAGTATGCGTACAGCTGTGGAAGAGATCCCATTAAAGGTGTTGGATCCGGTTGTGGAAGCTTTCATTCGACGCCTTTTGAAAAGCGCTGATCACATTCAAAACCAAGAAATGGAATGTATGGAAAATGGCAAAACTTTACCATTGTTTTCAATTTTTGTTTCAATAAATTTTTAATTTGTCTCAAAGTTCTTTTCCTGTTACATCCTACTATTCGTTACGCTGGACCCTAATTATTAAAACTAAAATTGATCCAAAAGTCTGGCTTTGAGGAGATGGCACTTGAATCCTCCTTTTTAAAGAATTGTTTATATTTCTGAAGGGGTGATAAGTAGAGGAAAACTGAAGAACGGATTCGCAAATGTGTTATTGGTTCTCGCATATTTTATTATATTTTATTTTAAATAGTGATACCCTCCGCTCCTGCCATTTCTATCTCAACCGGATGAAGGGTATCCATGGAAGTTTAAGTTAGCTTGAATACTGCACCCAATTTAAGAAATTAGCAAAGAGGTAAAATGTTTTAATTTTGTGATTTTGAAACAGATATCTTATTGGACAGGTTATATTCTAAGAAAGTGGGTGAGCCTTGCTTTTACCTGTTCGAGCAGCTGTTGGTCGAAGACTGCAACGCCTCCAATAGTTCATTTTAATTAAAAATTGGCGAGAGTAGGGTTGCAGTAAAGAGCGTAAAGCTTGTCATTTTTACTTTTCTGCCAAGCAAAAGACAGCGACTGCTGCAAATTACATTTCAATATCAACTAATCACATAGAAAAAATATATTCGGAGCACATGTTTTCAAAAAATTCAATTGATTTTAAAACTTTTAAGTGTTAGTCAATTTGTTTCGTTCCTTATTCTTCATAATAATAATAAAACAATAAACATCAACAAACTTCAACCAGCAAAGAATAAATTAAAAATCAAATTCCGTCAGTCAAGATATTTACCGCAATTTCTATTTTAACAAATTGTAATGTAGTAAAGTAATATTGCAGACGATAAAGTTAGAATGGTTTGCGATAAATTTAGCCTCTTTTTCGTTCTCATAAGGTCAAAAAAATATTTCAACTTTGATCAAGAATGTCACATCGCCAAAAGGTCGCTAAATTCACGAACATGGCACACGTCAAATTCTTTCTTCTCTACCTATTTTAAGGAATGGACTCGTTTTCTCATTTGATTGACAAGTGCTATCTCTTCACGGTTTAGGCACATGCAAGCTACGCAACAGCATGAAGGGATACGATAAGATTGAAAAGCTTATATACTGTCTGTTTGCGTTTTGTGCGCCTGGGAGCCACGGACGCTTCCATCTGAAAAAGGGGAGATAGGTTTAGGATGCGCACTACCCGATGCCTTCAGCTTTTGTTCCTTCCTACTTCCTCGTTGCTTTTCCCCCTATTTCGAGCAAGTCCGAGGAGACTTCGCGCGTGCGCAGATACAGCGGAGGTCGCACGAAAAAATTTTAGACAGTATTTGCTCTCATCTGAAAAGTTAAGTGTGTGAATTTGTCACTCAGTAGATCTTCCATAAACTTTGCAGCGAAAACATTTTGCCATAGATTTGATTTTATTTATTTCTCAGATTATTTTGCATATTTAATGTACAAAGGACGCCATTAAAAGCTTAAAAGGCCTTTCTTGAAAAGCTTAAATATTTTTATGGTGTGTCGTTTGGGAAAATTAACTTGCAAGTTGAACTAATCAGAGAAAGAATATTTTTTTTTCTACATTTTATTGTATTTCTATTTACCGTCATTTTATGTAAACTCTTTTAATGTAAGTTAAAAATATTTAAGAAGCCAAAAAACATCGTCCGTGCTTCTCGCTCGCACGTTCTGCGCTCCACTCCCGATCAGTCAGTTTTGGTTTATAAGAGAACCGTTTCGTGAGAGATCAAAGTTCGCTTACTAAATTAAGGCGGGGATTTAAGTGAAACACCATTGCAATCGCTTCGAATTGCAATCACTACTGGAAGTGAATTAATTACATTATCATCAACTTAACTTGGCACTGACGTCACTACGGGTAGAGCCAATAAGAGCTCACAAGCAGTCAGTGATCTCCTCTTATTCGCCAAGTAGGCTGTGACGTTTTATCTAGCTCGTTTTTCATAGGCAAACGTCACGCTGACGTCACGATGTTTTTAGCAAGAAACGTTCTAATGTAATTCATTTCCAGTAGCGATTGTAATTTGCGATCGCCTGTTTCACTTGAATTCCTGCCTTAGATAGCGCCGACAGCCGCAAAAGTTTATGACGTCTGCAGTGTCAGAGATTTTACGCTGAGCTGAAAATGGTTTGAATTTATGTTCTAGAATAGTGTCACAACCTTGTATATGTTCACACCAAACAGATACCCTCGCTGGGCACAACAAATGTCAAAATTTCAATAGATTACAGTTGTGTAGTAAAATTGCATGGCTGAATTTCACCGAAAATAAAGGGTTTTAGACTATTTGCCAGTAGTCTTAAAAGATCATTGCGTTTTTGTTGGCAGACGTAAGACACGGTATTTTTGTGAGAATAACTAAATGCGTGGGGTCTTCTAAGAAATGACAAGATCGTGTAAGAAGGCATTTTCATCAAGAAATATATCTGAAAATGGCGCGTCAGTATAATGGTTAAATTAAATAAAATGTCATCCCTATTTTAGATCAACTTTGAATAAGTTGATCCATTCAAATATGTAGTTCTTTACATCAAAGCAGAAAATACAAATTTCCTGCTGTCAATCTTATATGTTTTTATTTTTCTTCTTCTAAAACTTTAAATATTTAAAACCATTTTCACTTTTTCCAAGCAATACGTTTTCACTGAAAAATCCCGCAAAAGGTAAAAAAAAACCCTCCACATCTCTGCATTATTCATAAAAGCTTTTCAAAGATTCGTTTGTTTTAAAAGTTCCCTTCTAAGAAAACTTGCGAAAGAAACGCTACGATTGCAACAGCAATTCAGCGTTCCGTCGCAATATGTAAATCTCCAGAAACATTTTTTCATGCCGTTAATTGACGGCGTATCGATACCCTAGTCCGCTAAAACTTGAGCTCGCTCGGAAGCAAGAAAAAATGATGAGAAGTAATGGTTGCACTAGCTGAGGGAGAAAAATTATACTTGCAAATTGTGAAAGCTTTGTTTTAGCAGTTTATCTCGCAACAGTTATTGAAAAGAAAGCTTTCTTAATTTGCCTATCTAAGGGTGATTCTTCTTCAAGCACTTAAAAGTATTAAAGAGCTTCAATTTGAAAGTTTCAATAAAATGCTACTTTTCATATTCCTTCTAAGCAGCTGGTTTTAAATGCAGCGTTTTTTTTTCCTGATCCGTTAATAGGATTATAAGTTTGTAAAAAGATTCCAGTGATTAAATTTTCCGGTAAAAAAGTTATAAAAAATGAGGCCGTTTAATTAAGAATTTGCAAATTATAACAGAAATGTGGAGCAAAAACAGGCAAGAAAAATTCGCTAAAAAACATATTTTTAAATTGAAAGCTTTTTTTTCGGATGGGAATTAATTAATTCTCTACCTCGATAAAGAGATGAAAAAAATAAGGCTAATTTATTTAATTGCTAAATTTTTATTATGCTGATCTTCGGCTGAATTGATTCGGTTAAAACGTGTATTATCTATAAAAAAGGAAACAAAAAAGAGATAATCCAATATAAGAAAGAAAGGATAATTGAGAGTGCGTATTTGAAACTTTTTATTTGCATAAAGAAAATGTCTCTCAAAATAAAAACGGTGTATATATATATATATATATATATATATATATATATATATATATATATATACATACTGTCGTCCCAGCTTAATTTGGTATCGGATAAACGAATACCCCGATTATACGAATGGAATATCTCGGAACCGGTGCCATAGACGTATTGTTAAAGATCCCCGCTTAATCGAATAATATTTCTTGGAACCGACATTATTTGTTTAAGCGGGGCCTATAATATGAATATTTTAATGGAGGGCCAGAGAAACCATTTCGGGGTAGCAAAGTTTCATTATTCCGAAATTACTACTACCCTATGTTAATAGGACTTAGGGATCAGGGGAGTCTTCGTTCTATCGGAACTTTGCTATAACCGTTTTCCCTAAAACGGTATTCGACTGTACTTTTAAGTAAAATTCAAAACCCCTGGATTCCGCAGTGTGTTTAGAACTTTTGCTACGAAAAGTAATTATTTCTGAAGAAAACTTTTTTAGAAGATGTAAGTCTTGTTACAGTGGATAAGAGATGGAAAAGATGGGTGGCAGGCGGACAAAATCTACCTATCTCTTTGACGGATACATTTGCCAGAAAAAAAGGCGCTTTTTTCTATCAAAAAATAAGCAGATCTATTCAGGAAGAGAAAACTAACAAACACGCTTTCGCCTTTTTTGGATATTGTTTGACAGAGTTACTGTATAATTTGCGTGTTAAGATGTCTAATAATGAGCATTATTATTTTTATTATAATTTACGTCATTTAGACATAGAAGGCTAAAACCAAAACACAGTTTTTAAGGAAAAAAATGTTTCTACAAATGTTAGCCAAAAATTACTATTCCTTTTTTTTTTCTCAAAATTTTTGAATTACTACGCCTACTAAATATGGTTGTTGATTAAAGTTAAAAATGACAAAATTGTTTGAGTTAAAAAATCTAAACGTCAAATTTTGAAATTTACATTTGCTTTTAAAGTTTAAAAGAAATTTCATGACTGTTAAAACAAAGAAGATCATTTACTAATCAAATTAAAATTTGATAACAATACTGATGCATTCTGGCTAAAAAGGCCGGGTTAGAAATCATGCCGGGTTAGAAAAGATAAAAATAAAAGAAAAATCTAGACAATTGTTTATAGGCAAACTATATCATAAGCTGAAATATTTTTAAAGAAATATTTATGCATATGGTTGAAGCAAATACATATGCGTTTTAAATGAGGCAATATAGAATACTCACTCACTCACTGGTTCAGAAAAGAAAGATATAATTATGTACTCACCTAAAAAATAAAAAAAACGTATGTATTAGTTTACAGTTTGTTCACACTCTAAAAGAACAAGATTTAAAAAAAAATAATAATGAAAGGAATAATGACATGCTACTTTTTAACAAAAAGCACTAATAAGTATGACTTGTCTGTGAATTTGTGCATGTGGCGTCGTAGCTACCAAACAAATAGATACATTTTTTGTATAGAAAGGAGATACTAGGTCAATAGGGTTCTTAGCTAGGCCTCTTCCTAGCATGACTTTAATGACTAAAGATATCAGTTAAAAATATAGAAAATTAGCCGGGTTTTTTTTTTTTTTGCAATTTTGAGAGTGAAAACACACGTACATATTTAACGCGTAAGAGACGAAATTTTCTGCGTCTGATGGTAATTTTTGAATCTTCCAAGTTATATATAACTGGAATTATAACTTTTTAAGGCTTTAGTATTCAATATAAGTCTTTTTTCAGGCTATTGGTCACGATGTCATTGTTGGCCGGAAAGGAACGAAAGCTCAATGATTTAAAACTTTAATCAATTTTTAGTTTCTATTTGTTAACAAAAAAAAAGTAATCCATTTTAACTTATAAAAGGGTTTTACAAAGAGTTCATCCTTTATATTCTGCTTTTGCGCACTAGCAAATTTTACTTTGGTGAAAGAATTTTTGCTTTACCGCATAGTCCATGTTATCTAGAAAAAAAAATTAAACGCATTTAAATTGTAAATGTGCTCTGATCCGTGAATTTCAACTTACTATGAGGTGAACAAATACGTTTCAAACATTTTACTTAGAAGTAGTGAAATTGATTGCATTGGTCTTTTAAGGCGATATTTTACAGAGTGAGTTAAATTTAAATTTTTCAAGAAAGAAGAGCAATTAAGAATGACCACTTTTTAAGAAATAAAAAGGCTTACATAAATGAAATTGTACTAACATTGTTCAAAAAAAAAAAAAAAAAATCTGCCACATATAACAGACAAGTTCAGTGTTTTTTTTTCTCAGGAGAAAACTATTCAATGCTGGTGACAAAATACAAGAAAAAAACTATTCAAAATTAAGTAACCAACCATTAACTAACAAAATCACTTAATCATTTAGTTTTTTCCTGAAAAAAGCATTTCAAAGCTTATTTAATGGATTCATGTTTTATTCTGATGCAATTAATAAGTATGAAGATTAACTTCTTTTTTTTTTCTTTTTTTTTTATAAAATGGAGATTTATGGAAAGAATAGAACGTATGAAATATGAAACTCATTTAGAGTGTTTGTAATTAATCTACTAATAAGATTACACCAGACGAACGAAATTCGAAGTAATGTCTTTTGCTTTAGCGCATTTAAAAAATGCATTGTCATATAAAATGATTCTGTCAAATGTTCATATTTTTCTTGCATTTTAGGGGAATAAAAACGAAACGAAATGCTTTCGTTAAAAACATAGAAAGAAAAGAAAACTTAAATCCATTTTTAACAAATATAAAATTCTGGCATTCAAGAAGAGCAACCGTGCGCTCACTCAAAAGTTGTATTGTTACTCAAATGTCGGACAACTTTTTAATATTTTTCATTAGGTTTAAATAATCATAGCAAGTATTTTATTTTTTTCGTCGTATTGGCAATTTGGTCTGCGCTGCTTCACTTTTCCAACTGTACTGTAATTTGGTGTGAAGTCCGACTTCCATAGTACACGCATGCCATAGGGACCCGTTTATAGGGTAGGCAACCTTTCACAACAACACATTCACCCAAAGAAAGGACAAGGACAATAGAGAGAAAGCGCATCCATGCCCCAGCCGGGACTCGAACCCGGGACCACACCATACGTGGCAGACTGCTCTGACCACTAGACAAGGTGGCCGGCATCATGGCAAGCATTAGGAACATTTAAAGAACTTTGTAAAAACCAACTAATATAATTAGTCTGTAGAATTTAATTTAATATTAAGTTATTTTTTTATTTTCAGCTATATTTTCCAACCTATAGTTTTTTACTATTATTTGTTATTAAAATGTATTAGTTTATTATTTTTTTAAGATACACTAACGCATGCAGAAATGATTAACAGCAAATAATCTCGATACAATTTAAGTAAAATGCATTAGTCCTTGATGATCTAGTTCTCATTTTGCCGGATTTTTTTTTTCTCATTTTAAACAACTTTTGGGCTAACTGTTATGACATGAAGCATGCTAAATTGGTGATAAATTTCCCATTTATCATTATTAAAGAGTTTTTTTTAAGTGTCGTTGAACTTTTGGCTTTCATTTCTAACCAATTTTTTTCAACTAAAGCGAGAAAAGAAATGTATTGTCAACGAAAAATAACAGAAGCATTAGACATCAACTACTGTGAGAACAATAAGCAATTACTTGTTAAATATGTACGTATGTTTTCACTACCAAAATTGCAAAAAAAAAAACCCGGCTAATTTTCTATATTTTTAACTGATATCTTTAGTCATTAAAGTCATGCTAGGACGAGATCTAGCTAAGAACCCTATTGACCTATAGTATCTCCTTTCTATACAAAAAATGCGCGATTCATCAAGAAAAAAAATGAAGAATTAATCATAAAATTAAATACTGGCTTGGAAACCGAATTCATACATTAGAATCTGAATTCGTTTCTTTCCCTTGTTTGTTGGTAGGGTAGTGAAAAGCATAATAGAACTTTAAGTACGATCTACACACAAAGTGAAGTTTTAATTATTTGCGTGATACACAACTAGTAACTAATATTCATTACTAAATGTACGTTGAGTTACAAGAAACTGAAAAATAAATTCAACAGCTTCAATTTTGATTTTCGGAATACATTTCCATCCAGAATTCAAAAACCACCTGATTTCTGTATTTTAAAAGCAAAACAATCAAAAATACCTTGTGAGTAGTTTTTATGTAAAACGGTAAAAAGTTAAAATAGGTATATGGAAAATATCTCTCAAACACAAAAGGGAAACATTGTAATAGAAGCATAATTGTTCCTTAAGAAATACAATAATAATAATAAATAAATAAATTAAAAGTTGTAAGGAAAAACTTTTGAACTCATTAAGCTGAATTGGTAGGTAGTCTTCTTCCACTTAAAAACATAAATTTTAGTTGGTTAAGCATGAATCCGTATGTGTATATTTTAAAGTAATATGTACATATTTTTTTTTTGCCAAATACACATTTATATTTATTAAGTTATTTTTAAAGATTTACAAGTTCAAAAAAAATATGAACTACATTGTGGATTATACTCGTAACTCCATATTTTAATATTGATCTCTTTTTTAATTAAAACAAAATATAGGTTTTTCTTTTCTTCTAATAACAAATTTCATTTTTTCAATTTGTGATTACTTAATCCTTCTAAGTCTTGATTGTTGGAAGTAGCTCAAGCATTTTCAAGAAAAAGTTTTTCACCCAAAAAATCGATGTTCTTACGCCAACTTGACACATATAAAAGTACCTCGAAGTCACTTTAAGTAAATCTGACGCACTCAAGTTGATCATTAACGTTTTAAAAATCTTTCACAAGTTTTCCACTTGTACTTGACTTCCCCCCAAAAAAGCGAAAAAACATCACGTTCAAATTTCTAAAGAGGCTCTTGTGAGGAAAATGAAAAAACCATGAACTTGACGCGTAGTTTAATGAGAATACTTAACAATTAATTCTGTAAAATGTTTTCCTCCGAGAGATAGAGAGATTTAAAAAAAAAAAAAAAAAAACAAGTCAGTAAATGCTTTTGTTGCTCAACAGATTAAACAGCAAGGGGTAGTAAACAAGCTTTGGATAACAGTTCTATATTTCACTTCGAAGGGTAGAAACTTTTTTTTTACTCAAGAAATCGTAAATGTAAAAATGATGTTTTGTACACACATCCATAGGAAAACCAATTTTTTTCCATTATGTTTTTAGGTATTATTTCTCAAATAAACCGGCCATCTTGTCTAACGGTCAAAGAAGTCTGAACGGGATGTGGAGACCTCTGTGATGAAAATTATGTAGTTCCAACAGATTCCAAGTTCTTAATATTACTTAATTTAGTAAGATTTCTATTCTTTCAAAAGTTTAACCCATTTATGCCTGGCGTCCTTTTTTTTTTTTTTTTTTTTTGGACGGTTCAAAAAAGGGTCTGAATTTCCCCCAAAAAAACATTTCTACCAAATAATAGTGTTCAATTAGTACCTTGGTATAGTTTCAATTCGTGATTAACAGATTGCAGCACATAACCATTGTAAAGTGTGTTCTGTAGCAGTGTTAATATGATCTTTATCAAAAATCACATAGTTCACAATCTCAAGAAGAAAAGCTAAGTTTTCAAAGTTATTCCCAGCTTCCCAGTTTATGTTAATTGCTGATTTTATTTCTTCTTATAAAATGTATTTTTAAATATTATATCGTAGGCAGAAAAAAATTTTACTAAAAAAAATATGTACCCTCTGGGGTCTATCGTAACTTTTAAAGGACGATTTTCCTTTCCTTAATAAAAAAATTATTTCTTACATAATAATTTTTTAATTATTTTTCCTGTCCATTAAACACTGTTTGTAACCAATATACAAAATATCTTTGGGAGAAAAAATCTCAGGCATTAATGGGTTAAAGATTCCTTATTTTCAGGATTCGCGGATACATCATGAAACACAGTTGGATAATAGCGTTGATGCATTACCATAGACTGCACCACTCAAGTCAGGAAAAAAGAACAAGAAGCACCGCAACAAGAGCGGTTAAAGTTATGTACCGAAACAAGTGCTGGGTTAATTTGCATAATAGTTTTAACACTCTGGTTCGAATCACGGCTCGGGAATGGGCCTTAAATCGAGTAGATGTATCTGCTCGTACTCGGGTACCCGAGAGGAAAATTGTAGTGTATCCAAGTGTAAGAAGCAGAGGCAGTGGACTAGGATGGTGAATGCTAAGAACATATCTACTTATATTAAAAACTGAGTATCTTTCTAACTATCTTTCTTTCTAACTATCTTTCTATGTCACGCTTCTTTCTCCTGAACGCCAATGAACTGAAAGTCGAACCAGGTACCGATAGATAGGTAATTTTTCAGGCTTCATTAGTTTCAATCTATATAATTGTACGATTTTAATTAGCGAAGATATCAATTAATAAGTAGTCAAGTTTAAAGCGATTAAGCCTAATAAATGATTAAATATGAAATCCATTCTTGCAAACCGTCGTTGCTATGGAACAGTAATAACAATGATAATGAGAATTTTGAATGAAGGCTTAACTAAATCAAACACGAAACTCATAAGCGGGCCACTTACGTAGAATTTTTATCGCTAGCTACTGGTAATATTTTGAAACATTCATTTGTTGAAGAGCCATCTACTTATATTAAAAACTGAGTATCTATGTCTGCTTTTTTCCTTTGAGCGAGCTGAACTTACTGAAACTTTCCTCACCATCTTGAAGGCGCGAAGCATCTCAATAATTCGAATGATTTTTTATATAGGAAAAAAGTAAAGGCGTGAAGCGCCTGTAAGCGAGCCGCCTTGGCGGGGAGTAGTTTCTTTAAATTTTTTTCTCACTACTTTCAGGGCACGAAGTGCCCGTGCAACGCCGGGCCACGTGCGTGGTATGCCTTGAAATCGAATGCACATTAAATTATATCAAATAATATAACTTCAGAATGAGGTAAAAGAGAGGGGGGACGTTATGCATCAACATGCCGCAGGAAGCTAATCTAGCTGCCCTGGCAGCTAGTTTATTAAGAACACGTGAACTGTAAGAACATTAACGAGGTTAAAAGCACAAGTTAAAACAATAATACATGACTAGGGACACAAGCGGCTACCAACAGCCGAGCTGCAAGGTGAATTACCAGGAGAACTACACGTGTAGAGTGCTCAACGTTTTATATGGTGTCACGACGTCACCCGCTCGATCCAATGGTACGCTTCATTTCACTTCAATTTCCGAGTACGGAGTGTTTAGTATTGTGGCTCAACAAAAATTGACATCAACTTCTAAAATAGAGCTGTTAGAGCAGAACGAAATGACATCATCTGTGGAATGGTCCATAACTTATTTATTTTCCAAACCCTAAAAAAGTTATTAGAGCCCATAAACGTGAATGTGGAATTACTCATTACCTATTCAAAGAACATTTAGCTTATCAAAATAAAGTGTGTCATAAAACCAACAATTCTGCAATGCAATGGATTTTTCTCAGAATTAGACCGATATTAGTCGCTCTTTTATTACAACTACATCAAATGCAATCTCTTAACCTGAAAAAAGTTAGAAAACAGTACTTAACTTATAATAATTGAATATAATATGATTTGTGAGTAAGGAAAATAATGATTAGTGTTTTCTTTGATTTCTAAACTTATTTATCAAATATAAAGTTACTTTAAAACATAAATACTGAACTTTGAACACGCATTAGTCAGGTTAATTTAGGTTAATTGGATTATAAAAAATAGGTGTTTGATGTTTCAATCTAATTACTTTTAAAGTATATGAAATGAAGAATGCATTTTTCTTTTAACTTTTAAAACAAAGAATACCGAAAAAGAAAACAATGAAAAAACTGATATTTCAAATCGAGTTTGAAATGAAAAGCGTTCGGGAACCAAATGCGAACAAGTTTCAAACTTAAAAAAATCATAATTATTTCAATAATTAAGAATATATATTAAAATTTAGTAATGTTATTAGAAATGGAACAAGGAAGAGCCTGTATTAACATAAGCATCTACCCTACATTAGCTCAATTTGTAGGTAGGAATCCTCTGATCAGAACTTTCATAATTCGAACAGCCCGTATTCCCAATTAGTCTGAATTATTGTGGTTCTTGTGTATTAAAAAAACGAGTTAGAAGATCTTGTGTCCACATTGCATAATTTAACTGATTAATGAGCTTTAAAGTTAATAGATCTTAAAATTACATAAAAAATAATCGCAAATAATTTATTAAATAAAAACCAGGCAGAAACTATTAAACAAGTACATAACAACATCAAGTTCCCAGAATAACTTTCTAAACTGAAGTTTGCACAAAAGTCACGTCCTTTCGAAAAACTACGTATAAAATAAGAAAAAAACTGAATTATACCACATACCGCCTTAAGCACCAAACCCGTTTGAAAACCCGCAAAACAAAACCAATTTATTTAACCTCGGAGTATTATAAGAAAAACGGAATTAAAAGAAAGTTTGCTGCTCGAAAGTAACAACAAAACCAAAGGCCATTTTTACATCCTAATAGTTCTTTGGAAGTACAGTTTGTTTAGTGATCGGAATAAAGATACCAGAATAATATAAAGATTTTTTTTTTTTAACTTTTCCGCTCTCGGGCCTTTTCTGAAGTGAAAGTTGTAGTAACATAGTATAACTTCTGCGGAACGAAGCTTTCTGAGTTTGAGTCATCCCTCAGGGTCCTAACGGGAAAATGAGTGGTTTGGAGAAAGAAAAATTTTACAGTTCGTGAAAAAGTTTGGAATTAAGGAAAAGAGTTTCTTTGCGTGAAAAGATAGAAATAAGTGTTCCATACGCTATACTGCGCACGTTACATAAGGAAGTATTTTAACTCCAACTGGAAACACTTCGAACAATTAATTCGTACAAGTCTCTGAATGTAAGAGCAACTTATGTCCCGTTATTATTATTTTTTTTTAATATCTGGCTTCTTCAAGAATTAATTTTAGTAAACAATGGACTTTAAGTGTAATGCAAAAATTTGCTACAACGTTAAAAATTTTCCAGAAATTATACAGTTAATGAATTGGCATCTAGGAAGCCATTATTTTCCCTTTTAAATTCCAATTTTACTTTAAAGAATAAAAAAGGAAAAAAAAAACACGCTGCAAAATTGACGTTTCAATTGCTTATTTTTATCGGTACAATGAACTGCAAAATTTTCTGCACTGTAAGCACTAAATTTTACTGTAATATTTACCATAACGTTTCCTGAATTTTTAACTGTGTAAAATATCACACATGTGTGTTTCTGTATTACAAAGAACTCTTTGATCAACGCAAAAAATATTTTAAGTGTACATTTTAAGGGTATGACCCAAATACAAAACGACCGTGTGTTACGTGTTATTCCGGATTATGGATTTAAACCAGTTGTCTGTGACAAATAAAATTTACATCCAAGCAGTTGAAACGTTAAACTTAGGTTGAAGAGTTAAATTTAATAAATGTGCATAAAAACAAACCACTTCAAACCAGTTCGAAAAAAAAATTCTTCGAAATTCTTTTTAATTTTCCAGAAAACATCATTCTCCACAGAGTATCTAAATTTTCGAAATGTTGATAGAAGGGTGCTTCCATTTATCGTGAACTGACTGTGGGCTAAGTTGGATTCCTAAATTAATGGTACTTTGTGAAACGGAAAATGTACCTTTCTGCCTTAGATAGGGATGCATAGTCTACTCTTGCTCGGATGTCTGAGTGGTTCAAACAGCAACGTACAACACAGTTCAAAATATTTCTAAGTATACATTTTAAAAAAGCAAATGAAAAACGCAGGAAAGAAAATTCCAACTTCCATAAACATAAACTAACAGGATTTTACCCACCTTCTTGAACAAGAAGTTCTCTTTATTTCGTTACAGCAAATATTTTATTCAAACCATGCTAAACTACTTCAAACGTATATCAAAGGCTTGAACTATTTTCCTATTAAAGTATGCAAAACACTTCGGGATGGAGAGTTTATTGTCACTCGGGATCAAAACGAATTAAGTAATTTAGTAACGCGTCTGTAACTTCCACTATTGATTTACAGACATTAGCAACGCGATAGCAGCCTCCGCTGAAAATGACATGCTGTCTGAAAAGTTATCTCCGTTCGCTGAGATGTTCTTTCCAGATCAAATTACATAGTTATATTCCAGGATAGAGTTTTGAGCTTCTCTTTATCATTATTGATACTTCGAGCATGTAATTTTCAGCCCTAAGTTATGAATTTTCGGAAGCAGGGAGATGAGGAAACTCTGCGACGTGGAAAAAAAAGAAGAAATTGATGCTATATTTAAAGATAGACTGTATTGGACAAATATCAACTCGTTTAACGTTGGAGATAAATAATATGTTTGATATATCTGAGGTTGGCATTTATTTAAAAGTATCTACTCACTTTTAAAATATTCACTTCCCGCAGATTAGGGAATGTGCTATGTCATGTTTATACTAAAAATGTGTGTAAGGGATTTATTAAATATTTAATGCAAAAAAAAAAACAGTATTTAACTGACAAAAACTCATCACTTTCATTTAAAAAATTACAAAAAAAAAATTGACATGTTTTCTGATTTTTTTTCTCTTTTATAAAGAGACAAGTTTGATAATCAGAATGATAAATTCAAAGAAATATTCATTTTAGACAAAGGGGAAACAACATATGTTTAATACAGAATCTGGAAAAAACAAAGACGTTATGGCTAGCGAATTAGAAATAGTTAATGTGGCATGTAACATAAATTTTATTTGTTACATTTTGCCTGTGACTAACCACTTTCTGATTCAGAATGAAGAAATAAATAAATAAATGAAACTATCAAGCGTTATAAAATACATCGCCGAATAAATCAGAAACGACAAAAGCGTACATAAATTTCACTCGAAGATTTTTTTTTTATTAATGGAATGACAACAAGAGAAGCAAGCCCTGTCTTAGCAACGAAGAAGTAAGTAAAAATGATTTTTTTAGATCTACTTTTTAATATCGTCATAATAGAAGCATGAACGAATTATGGCATAATTTTAGTGTCGTTTGAACTAATTAGCAATATCAATCATTTTGAAACCTTGCTAAATCTAATTTGAAAGTAACTTAATTAAATGGTGCCATGATTATAATAATAAATAACTTTTTCTGTTGATTATTTATCTTGTACCAAAGTAAGAAACATAAAAGCAATGTACTGCGCATTGATATACAGGGTGTCCACTCCAATCGTGGACCAATAGCTAATTTCTAAACCGTTAGAGATAAGCATAGAGTTTATTTAGGAAAAAATCTCCAAATTATAAAAGGAATTTTGGGTCTATTCAATGTTTTTCAAAAAATCAAATTTTGAAAGAGTTACGAAATTTAAATTTTTATACAGCCCCCCAGTCCTATCAGTCATATTTAGTAAAACATTCTTGACACTGTAACGTTTAAAACTAAAAAAAAAATCACTCTTCTACCACAAAAATTGACCGAGTTATGACGTTTTGAAAAATCAAGATTTTGCATTATTTCATGGCGTCATCGAGAGATCGCTTACGGGACCTTATGCGAAATCCTTCAAAATCTTGACTTTTCAAAACGTCATAACTCGGTCAATTTTTGTGGTAGATGAGTGATTTTTTTTTAGTTTTAAACGTTACAGTATCAAGAATGTTTTACTAAATATGATTGATATGACTGGGGGGCTGTATAAAAATTTAAATTTCGTAACTCTTTCAAAATTTGATTTTTTGAAAAACATTAAATAGACCCAAAATTCTTTTCATAATTTGGAGATTTTTTCCTAAATCAACTCTATGCTTATCTCTAACGGTTTAGAAATTAGCTATTGGTCCACGATTGGAGTGGACACCCTGTATATATGAATAATAAAACATTCATAGAGATACAAAACAAGGCAGATTCACGTTAACTCCTTGGGCAGCAACTCAAAGAAAATTTTACCTTTTTTTTTTTTTTGCCAGGCCAGAAAACTTGTTGGGTCTATACAGCCCACGCACGGTTTGTTGAGCATTACTGCTTAGTAGTAAATTAGCTACATATACGTTGATTTTACCATAACAATTTTAAATTTTTTAAAATGTGAACTATATTCTGCTTTGCTAGTCAGTTAAAAAACAATACTCGTCTGTTGTGCCTGCAAATTGCGTTTACGTTACATTTACTATACGGCACTGAACAAATTTTGTCATAGAATTACTTCTACACCTCTTTTGCAATAAATATATTGTTTCACACATAAAGAATCATCATTTATTTTGTACGTAATAGGCACAAATACAAAGGTATGTGGAAATAGTGGTAATTGGTGTTAGTCTGTTACAATGACCTTTTATTGATAATTATTAAGGATATTGAATATTTTTCACTTAATTACTACATTTATCTCATTCCGGTCATTTTATGCAATGTTAAATCACAGTTTGAATAAATGTTAAAAGCTTTTTCCAAAACACTGAGGCAATTTTCTCACTGTTAATCTGTTACGAAGAATTGCACTTAATGTAAATACTAAGAAAAAATGAAGCACAAATAGAAAGAAACATACAGGGTGTCCACTCCAATCGTGAACAAATAGCTAATTTCTAAACCGTTAGAGATAAGCATATAGTTTATTTAGGAAAAAATCTCCAAATTACGAAAGGTATTTTGGGTTTATTCAATGTTTTTCATAAAATCAAATTTTGAAAGAGTTACGAAATTTAAATTTTTATACAGCCCCCCAGTCCTATCAATCATACTTAGTAAAACATTCTTGACACTGTAACGTTTAAAACTAAAAAACAATCACTCTTCTACCACAAAAATTGACCGAGTTATGACGTTTTGAAAAATCAAGATTTTGCATTGTTTCATGACGTCATCGAGAGATCGCTTAAGGGACCGTATGCGAATTCTTTCAAAATCTTGATTTTTCAAAACGTCATAACTCGGTCAATTTTTGTCGTAGAAGAGTGATTTTTTTTAGTTTTAAACGTTACAGTGTCAAGAATGTTTTTCTAAATATGATTGATAGGACTGGGGGGCTGTAAAAAAATTAAAATTTCGTAACTCTTTCAAAATTTGATTTTTTGAAAAACATTGAATAGACTCAAAATTCCTTTCGTAATTTAGAGATTTTCTCCTAAATGAACTATATGCTTATCTCTAACGGTTAAGAAATTAGCTATTGGTCCACGATAGGAGTGGACACCCTGTATATTCTACTAATAAATTATCTAAAAAAAAAAAAAACCGTAATTTAGTTCTGACTACAATACCTAACTACCAATGCAGAAAAAAAAAATGTCTTCCTTAATGTCTGCCCCTAAATGTCTGCTTTAAGTACAGTATTTGGAATTCGTCGCGTATAAAAAACTCCTTAACAAATATTGCTGAAGACCTAAGCAACAACAAAAGTTCGTGCTATAAACGAACATTCACAAAGATTTGCCTTCATGCTTCGGTGGCTTTAGCATTGTCGCATAGTTAAGACGTTTAGTTATAGGGGGCAAGAATTTCGGGAACTGGATGCTAAAAATGGCTAAGCAACCTCTTTTCGACTGCAGTTCTGGTTTTATGACTGATTGTAGTTACAGTTACATTTAACGATGCATGTATATCTCTCGGAGAAATTTATATTAGATACATTTATGGCTTGCTTTAGCATTCGCTATAAAAGAGAAAATCTTTTGGATGCTTTTGATTCAATAAATTATGAAACTAATTCCTGATTATTCAATAATGCAATTATCTAAAAAAAATGTAGGCTCAAATATACGTCCAAAACAGGGGGAGGGCAGGGATCTTTTTTTTCTTTTTAATGATATATACCTCACTTGATTAAACTGCAAGTAACATAGCGAAACTCGTCAAGTTCACATACGAACACTGTTGATAGTTCTTATTAGCATTGCGCTAGTCTAAAATGTTCCACTCTTTCAAGCCAAACATAAATGAGCTCACCCTACGTCAAGAATAAAGTAACCAGATCCATATTGTAACAGACATTCAGAAGTCTGGTTTTGAAAAAAAAACGAACATAACATTACTATCATTACGAATAGTCTTTTGTAGATTTCGGTAGAGGAGTTATTTGTGTTAAATGCTTGTCACCTGGCTATTCTGTAGAAATCAAATTTTAACCCTCAAGTGAATTATCGTACATATAAAGTTCTTTATTTCAAGAATAATACGCCCTGTTAAAAAATAAAGACTAAATTTAAAAAATACGATTCAGTCTTTGAGTTTTACGAACCTTTATTTTAACGCAGTGGGGCTGATTCTGATGAAACAATATAGATCTGCTTCATGAAATTTAGTGAAAAGGTTTTGGGGGTGGTAAAGCACTACTTTGCGAATAACGAATATTGAAAACAATATTTCTTTAATTGGAAAAGTAAGAGAATTGGTTAGTTTTAAATAACTGTCACAGAAGACAAGGGCGTAGCCAGGACTCATGTTAGGGGGGTGCAAGCAGTAGAGCCCCAATAGGAGGTCACTGTGACCTCCCAAAAAGTTCTTATCCGATACAAATTGGCTGATGAAATTTGAAAACAGTGAAACAGTATTGCAAGGCTGAACTTCTTATTTTTATTTATTTATTTTTCTTTGATTAATTAATTTATTTATTTTCGTGATGCCTCACGTCTCTTTTGGTAGACATAGATGAGTATGCATTCTTGTATTTCATTTATTTATTTTTTAATCATTCAGTAAAGTTCTGAGTTTCATTCGGTAAATTAAAAATTTTCTCCTCAAAAACAGGCAAGCTTACTATCATTTTCTAAAAAGTAATCAATACTAGATATGATAACACAGTTTATATAAAGTTCCCAAAATTTAGCATAAAAGCCAAATTTTTCAATAAAAACAGAAAGAAAAAAGCAAGAAAGAAAGAGAAAAAAGTGCTTGAAATTCTATTTGCACAAAATAAGGAAGAAATTATGAACTCAAAGAAATTATACCTTATTCAGTCATGCACACCTTAAACCAATGGATTGTATAAAATCTTTCTAAAAGAACAAACAGTAGTTTCGTAGTAACATGTTGTGAGCAGCATGTTACAATGAAAAGCATGAAAGGAGACAAAATCATTTGTCAAAAAAATAAATAAAATGGGAGGTCACAGTGACCTCCCACTGGCTTTGATCTAGGGGGTGCAGCTGCACCACCCTGCACCCCCCCTAGCTACGCCCTTGACAGAAGACGAAAATGCAGTCTTAAAATAGAAGAGTTTTGAAGGTTTTGGTTCCAAAATTCTGGATATTGAAGGGCCCTTCATTTTTTTTTCAAAATGAAAGAGTGTTGGAGGAGATTTGAAGGAGAGTACGAACCCTGATACACGTGCATGAGCTCGTTTCTATCCACTGAAATATCGAAAAAAGATGCTTTTAACATTCGTAGCAAAAAAAAAAAAAAAAAAAAAAAGAAGAAAAACATAGCATTAAGCTGAAAATGTTTGAAATTTCTTTTAGTTACAATAACAAAAAGTCAACAAGTCCTATTAAAGTTTACACAAGTCTTTTTTCTTTTCCTTTTTGAAATATTTTCCAGAAAACTTAACATACATTTTTTTACATGACTACTTGTGGTTATAATGGCAAAAGATTATTTTTTCCAAGTCTTTTAATGCTATTATTTTTTACGGACCAAGTTTTCTTGAAATGATTTAGCTTTCTTAATGGTATCCTCAAAAAAGGGGAAAAGAAGGCAAAACGTTTTCAAAAATGTCAGCATTAAAAAAGAACCTTTATAAAAGAATGTTTATTTACTTTTTTTCCTTTTTGTAGTTTGAAATTCCTTCCGTGACACGTTTTACTCCATTATGCTTTTAAAACGGTTTGAAAGCTAAGAGAGTGTTCAAACCAAATTAATGTTTTGACCGAAATTATGTCAATCATTAAAAGGGACGGTTTTATTTTTGGGGAATATATTAAGGTGTCTAATTCTGGTTGTTAATTATTGGTCCAAGCATATTAACCTAATATTTACTTCGTAATTTGAAGTCGATATTGAGTTAATCTACTTTGAAGCAAAATATGCTTCTTAAGTTTGAAATAATCGGTTTTCGAAGATGTCACATCGGGAAAAGGATGACGTGCAGTTGAACTAGACATTTGAAAGGAACTTGAAGTAGCGATAGCTAAAGAATCTGCAATCTTAATATGGGTAAGAAAATTAACTTTAAAAACTTATATATTAGCACGGGTTTTGGACATTCTATACTCCTCCAGTAATACACTATACTAACATTAAAAAAAACAGTATCACCAAAGTTTGTATAATACACCGTAAAAAAAGAAATTCACAAACGTTCCAGGAAAATATTGGATAACTAATGAGTCCAATTACTGCGGGTAACATATCCAGTAAAAAAACAGGAAAGTTTCCTTTCAAAAGTCAGCAATGCTCCTGAAATTTCCCTACAGTCTTTCTGAAGAACTCAGAAATATTCTCAATAAAGTTCGGTCATGTTTTCGGAGTATATAAATCAGGAACAATACAAGAAGACTTACATGAGTTTATAATAATAACTTGGCCCTGTCCTGATTAAGCAGAAACGTATCTGAAGCATTTAAGCAAATACGGCCAAAAATGAATGGCTTGAGAGATGAAAGGGTTATGCGACAAAACAGAAAATGCGAGTACTGTCTGTTTGCGTATTGTGCTCCTGGGAGCCACGGACGCTTCCATCTGAAGAAGGGGAGATAGGTTTAGGATGCGCACTACCCGATGCCTGCAGCTTTTGTTCGCTTTCTACTTCCTCGTTGCTTTCCCCCCCCTATTTCGAGAAAGTCCGAAGAGACTTCACGCGTGCGCAGATGCAGTGGAGGTTGCACGAAAAATTTTTAGACAATAATTAAAGTTCAAAGTTTTATTGTTGCAGTAGTTGCAGCTTTTTTACTTCCTTTTACGTAGTAAAGGAAGTATTGTGATCGCGAAAAAAAAATCACTCAAATTTGAGTCTAAATTTTGATTTTGCTCACCCCCGAATGAAAATTCCTTAGTTTTTTTGACCTGTCAGCACGTGTATATGTACCTAGCAACATATAAGCAGCCGAAAAATTTTTTTCAACCACCCCCGAGTTAATTACGACGAGTTTTCTCGTGACGTCTGTATGTACGTGTGTGCGTATGTGGGTCGCATAACTCAAAAACTATATGCCGTAGAAGCTTCTAGCTTGGTATGTAGGCTCTGAGGATGGTCTAGTTGTGCACCTCCCCTTGTGGTTGCATTTGAATGTTCCCAAGGGGGTGTTTTACCCCTTTTTTGGGGTAAATCAGTGTTAATTTCAATGCAGACTCAAGTGATATGAATTGGCGCGACCACTTGGCGATATGTCGCCAAGCTTTTGGTCGCCGTTTGACGCCAACTTGGCGACATATCGCCAAGTTGGCGACAAATTTGGCGAAAAAAATATTTTTCGAATTTGGGTTCAACTTGGCGCTATTGGCGATATTTTGCGAAAAATTCACTGAATGATATTAAAATCAGCAATATTTAGAAAATTAACCATTGCAAAATATTTTTTGCATTGTTTCGTGGCATATTAGGGGAGTAAATATTTGAATTGTTACCTTGCTCACTCCAAGCACTTTTTTTAACACTTAAGGCAACTACTAAGAAATTTACACGTAAAAGGAAGTAGTGTGGGGTCCATACCAGATTTTTGTTTTCTGGTTTTGTTGGTTGGTTGGTTTTGTAAAATTTTCTGGCGCAAGAGCCTTCGGAGGTAATGCTGCGCCATTCTTGGTTTGTCATTAGTGTGCGTATGATATCGGTCTATTGACATCTACTGCTTGATGTACCAAGTTTCATTTGCTTACTTGTATCCTTTGCCTGCCATTGTACAGAGTGTTCATTTTTTTTTAATGTGACTTAGCCCCTTCATCCTCCAATCCCTTCAATCATGCTATACCTTTACCGTAACGTTGCAATTTTTGTATCAAGCAATTTATTGCACATCACTCTCATTTGAGAGTCAGTCTACCTAGGTAGGTCGTAATTGAGCAGAAGATGAAGCACGAAGTAAAAACTCTGAGAATATTTTCACACTAAACTACACTGCAAGGTTTAGTGACAAAAACGTCGTGACGTCAGCATGACGTTAGCCTATGAAAAACGAGCTAGATAAAATGTCACAGCCGACTTTGGCGAATTAGAGGAGATCACTAACTGCTTGTGAGCTCTTATTGGCTCCGCCCGTAGTCACGTTTAGTGTCAACTTAAGTTGCTGTCTAGTATAGTAGATAAAATATTTTCCTCAACAGTGATTAGTTTGCACTCATGCAACTTGCAGCTCAGAAAATTTTTCCTCGAAGATACTTGACTTTCACAGCCAATTAGCGGGAGCCCGTAAAATCTTTGAATGCTGCCGGGAAACGATTAGTTAAGGGCTCGAAATTCTCTTGTGGTTTACTTAAATTTGAAACATCGCTAAAACACTAAGGGTTGTTTTTTGCCGCTACGTATAAATAATAATTGAAGGGCTTGGGAGACAGGGGTTCCCATCCCCACCAAGCTCAATGGCACAAATCCCCCCCCCCCCAAATCACAACCCTCTTGTGATTTTTATTTTTACACCTCTTTTTTATTATTTTTTTTAATATTATTTACTTTTTTTTTTAAATTATAACTATTATTTGTTTATATATTATTAATGTTTTTAAAGTTCAAATTACGTGCAGAATAGAATCGCTTTTTTTTTCTTTACAGACATTCCAAGCAAGCACAAGCACACAAAATAAATAAATAAATAAATAATAAAGAGATAAAAGGCATAATTTAAATTAAAAAAATTAATTAATGAACTATTTTTATTAAAAAAGAAATCTGTAATTAATTTAAATTAAAAAAATAAATTAATAAATAATTTAAATAAATAAATAAATTAGTTTAAAAAAATGCCCCCCCCCCAAAAAAAAAAAAAAAATTTGATGGCTCAACTTGTGCCATAATCCTCCCTGTGGGAACCCCTGTTGGGAGATGAAGGGGTAATGTGACAAAACAGAAATTGCGAGTAATTAAAGTTCTAAGTTTTTTTTTGTTGCAATTGATGAAGCTTTTTTATTTTCTGGTTTTGTCGTTAGTGTATGAAATTGGTGTGATGACTTCTACTTTTTGATGTACCAAATTTTATTTGCTTACATGTATCCATTGCTTACCATCATTGTCCAGAGTGTTCATTTTTAAAAATGTAACCTAACTCCTTCATCCTCCAAGTCCTTCAATTACTGAATATAATTCTAAAAAAGAAAAATACCGAAATAAAGTACTGAATAATAAATAATTAATGCCGAACTACACGGAGGTCTTATGAACTCTCTTAATAGTCCCAACATGCTGGTTTGAGCTAGTTTTATTTATTTATTTATTTGTTTGTTTACTTCATTATAACCCTTAGATTTTTCAGTCTTTTTTTTTTTTTTTTGTGAATTAAGGTTATTCAACGTTTAAACGCACAAAAATTAAAGAAAGTTGCAGACACGCATTTCGGCGGAACAAGGAACGCATTTTTTATTTTATAAACGTTGAAAAATCTTAATTTACTTTTATGCGCAAAAGGTATTTATTTATTCCTAATGAACCTTGGTTTCAACACCTAAACTGCACGTTAAGTATTATTTAAATCTTGGTAAAACAAGATCCTTGAATGCCAGTAATTAATTCTTTCCATACTGTATGAAAAAAAAGAAAAAAAAAAGACGTATTAGTTTTATCAAAAATTCGGAGATTAATTTTGCTTAAAAAAACAAGTTAGTATTGAAAATATCACGCACATTTTAGCGATAGCCAATTTACCTAATTTAATTTTGCATCATAAAAAATAAATAAATAAATGTAAGAAAACACAGGCAATTTTTTAAACGTTTCTAAAAGCTAATTAATATTATACTAATTAATAAGCCATTTAAAACTTTATGAAATAAATTTTAATGAGCTGCTCTGCTACAAATTTAATTAATTACTACGATTCAAAAATTAATTAGAAGCTTCATAAAAATGCATTAATTTAAAAATAAAATCTAAGTAAAAAACAAAAAAACGAAGTACAAAAACCTACCATTTACCAAGCTCCAAATGGCTTGTTAAATACGGCGTAAGAATAATATGAGCTCTAAAACCTTAATCTAATTAGCTAAAATATTCTTTGCTTAAAACACAGAATATGCCTTCCCGAGATTTAAGGAAGAAATAGTTTCTCAAGAGGAGGATAAATATTTTTAAAAGATAAATGACACGGCTAAAATCTTTTAGAACACAAAGTATCTTCTGTTTCTTTAGTTGCTCTATTTGTTATGGAATATTCACTGTAACTTTAACTCTTTTTTAAAGAGGAGGATTAATGAGAAGTGTGCGTTGCGTTAAAACCGCATATAGTGTGGAAGTTCTAAGATTTATTGCAGACGAAATGTAGTCCTTTTCTACTTTTATATGTAGCAATTTCTGTTTGCTGCTAAGTAAATAAATAAATAAAGAGCATTAAATACTCAGGAACATATCTAGCGCACCATGCAGTTTTATTTGCTAATTTATTATATCAGTATGTTTTGGTGTTGTTAAAAAGACGGATTTAATTATTTTCTGTAGTGGTTTTAATCATATAGTCTGGCTTTCATAAGGGGATGGTTTGCGTTACCGATAACGTTTGTTGACGCTGTCAAAGAATTCCTTCTCTTTTAAGTCAAATATAAAGGAGGTCGTTCAAGGTCAAGCCTGTCTTCTCTCTTAAAACTTTTTAGGTAAAAGGCTTTCTGAAAATGGAATTACTTATGGCAAATTCATCGCAATTTTTTTTGAACTAACAATGTGTTTCAGCAGTTTTGAAGCATTTTAGTAAATCTGAATTAATGTACAATATCAGAAAATTTTACCATATTAAAACAAATAAAAAAGTAAAACAAAATGTAAAAGCCCACAACTTATCACTTAATAAATATTTCACGTGATTTGTCTCACACGAAATAAACACAATCATGCTAGGGCAGATCATTAGACATAATGAATAATGTGAACAAGATGCCGTGTCACAGACCAAATGAAATAATTAGCAAAGCAACACGTTGGATTCTCTTGCACTTCAAATGTAGTTAGCTCGACCTATTCACGTTCATTCTTTAACATAGAAGTTTAAGTCTTTAACAACGCATAACTTTGGTCCCCATGTTTAGTTAGTCACAGAATCACTGAAATGATGACGTAAAAAATTATTCTAAATCTATTTTTGGAGCTTGGCAAAATCGAACAAAACAAAGCGAAATTCTTTGTAGACCTAGTTTGCAACGAAGTTTTTGCAACGCTTTCTTGCATTAAAGCTAACGTCGATTAAGTAGGATTGCCAACAGCACAAGAAAATATTTCTGGTATTTAAGTTGCATTAAAAAGTTGTTAATTGACAGAACAAAATTTTAAAAGAAGAAGAAACACACTTCAAAGGGATTGAAATAACTACAAAAATTTACTAATGAATCGTAAACCCACAAATAATTTGTTTAAAAGAATGATTCATTTGTACGTCTTTAGAAGATATTTTAATCATTTCGTACTGTTTTTTTCCTCCACTATAAAATTTTGCTTGCGTCACTACACATACTGTCTGATCTTCTTTGGTAAAACCTTCCGTGCACTTACGAATTTGATCTGACCAAAATAGGGGTGTTAGGTAAGATAACAATAAGGGGAAGAATAATAAAAAGCATTTTAAACCGTATTACAACGTGGAACGATGCTAATTTCAAAGACATAGTTTAGTTGAATACGTCAAAAGGATACAGCAAACGAAAGTTTTAAATAGAAAACTTCGGAAAGTTATCACTCACAACCCGTGGAACTGTTCGCGAGTACTAAGCGCAGTTTTCACGGATGGATAGTATCCTCAGTGTCAGTTCTGTACCTCAGAACCAGACTAACGTAAGTCCATTTTCGTCATTTTTCAGTAGAGGGGAAAAACGATGTATTCGACAATCGTTTTTCCCCTCTACCGAAAAATGACGAAAATGGACTTACGTTAGTCTGGTTCTGAGGTACAGAGTTAATTATTTACAAAACCTAGTTCATACAAAGTTAAGTAAAATGTGACGCAGAGACAAAAAAGGAATTCTGGAAGTTTTTGGTGAACTAAAGTTAAAATAAAAACCAATAAAAATTATAACTAAAGTGAGTAGTTGAAAAAACAAAATCATAACCTTTTATTTTACTCACGAAAACCAGTTTAGTTACAAATAAATGTCTTAGTAGTGAAACTTTAGAGATATTTCGATTAGATGAAATATCATTCCGAAGAAAAGAAAGATAGTACGTATTTTGGAGAAATAAGGTAAAGCGATAATGGAAGCCAGAAACGCGTGCATGTTAAAATATCGTTTTTTCCTTTTCTTGTCCATTTTAATTCAAGTATTCCAATGTAAATTAAATGAAAATACACCGCACTAAAGCTGGGAAAAATATTAAAAAGAAAATCCAATAAAACATTAAGTTGTCTTCCAATATTTTCTTAAAGTATCTTAAGAATTTTTAATGAAAAGAAAAATACGATTAACAGCTAGTATTTTCTTTGCGTGTGTTTGAGAAAGAAGATAATGGGAGGTAGCTGTAATAATCTTTAGTATCGTTGTTAGTCGTGTTTGTCTTTAGATAAATAAAAAATGTATTACCTTAGAAGAAAAAAAATAAGAAAAAAGCATGATAAAGTAATCAGCAAGCATTTAAAAGAGGCATCTTGGTTCGGACAAGAATGAATTCTAAGAGGCTCAGTTTATTCTTTCACGCATAAAACTATATATGACCCTTAAGAAATGTCAAAAAAAGAAAAAGAAAAAAACAGTATGAGTATTAAGAAATTTGTTGTTTTAGCAATTCCATTAGTGGTTTTTAAAAATTATTCTTTAAATATTTTTGAGGATTGAGTATGAAGTTTGAAAATTTATATTTGTCGCATTGCTATAAATCATGAACGGACCATTGGAAGTTCTAAATAAATGAAAATCACTCTTTTTCTGCTAGTGATTCTATTTTTTGTATTTTACTTTTCGATTAATTCCATTTTTCTTCCAATTTTTACAAGTTATATATGTATAAAAGTATTTCAAATTACAAAATAAAAAAGAGAAAAAATGGGAAAGTAACACAAAGAAAAGATTTTTTTACAAAAATATTTTTAAATATAGTCACGTATAGATCGCTGTAAAAGATAGATAGTAAAAGAGCGATTCCATACCAAATCACCGAAAAAAAAAAAGTTGGTCGCACGACCGACTCGGATTTTTTTTTAATTTGGTACACAGATTGATGGTATAGAGGTATGAAAAAGCCCAAAAGGAAAGTTACCTACTCCACTTATTTTCTGAGATACATGCCCTCAAAGTTTTTCCGCCACGTCAAAATACTAAAAAAGTGATGTTATTTAATCATTTTTTATAAAAAATCGTACTCATGCAAAATAAAAGTGTTAGATATCTATGGAAACTAGTTACTCCAGGCATTCTGAAAAAAAATACTAGAACGTTCATAATGAAAATTGCCAAGGTACAGGGCTCTTTGAAGTTGTCGCCACAAAAACTTGATTTTGCAGATTTTGCTAAAATTCAGGCATTTATTACAAAAAAAGGCAAACAAAACCAAAGGTTTTCTCACTTTCTGGTAGTGTACAGGTCCTCCCTGTAAATTGCTACGCAATAAATTTTTTGGGTTTCTCACTCCTTCTTGGAAATATTTTAGCTTAAAGATAAGCCGTAAGGCAAAAAATGCGTTTTTGGCCATCTTGGCAGCCATTTTTCTCATAAAGGGGGAGCAGTAGAAACTTTAATTTTTTTTTAAACAAGCCACTGATATGTTAGCTATTCACAGGAAAAGAGTTTACTTTTGGTTATTTCTCCCATTAAGAGATATCCTGCTGACAGTATATGCATGTTTTTCGCGACGACCATATGCTTTTGTTCCCCCTCTCATGGACTTAAAATTAATTAAACCAAAAAATAATGATATATTTATTATTAGCTGTATTATCTACCCAATATGTCATGAAATTTAATTTATTAAATCATTGAACAATAAATTAGATAATTGATGAAAAAAAGAAAAAGTATTTCTCTGATGCCTGAGCATTATGCATTCATAATTATAAAGCACTAAATACTTTCTTGAGAAATTAATTAACATAAATGAGCTCTAAATATTTATATTATAAGCAATACCCAATCTTGTGATTGGGATACTCCTGTTTTTAATTGAAGAATTTCTTGAATATCACATGAATATCAGGAAAATAAATGAGGTCTTTTCGTTTGATGTAGGATATTTTATGACAAATTTCATTTGATGGGCTACTAACTGAGCATGGTGATAAAGAGCTATTAATTTCAGCATCGAATTCCATTTTACCTTATTAACAGTTAAATATTTACAAAATAATTAAATAAATAATTTAATATAAAGCCATGCTTAAAGAATTAAAATTAGTGCAACTAATTTATTCCCATACTGATCTTTACAAAATTGACATGCGTTGAGCACTGATAAGAACTGACAAGAAAAAGTTTACTCACTAAAATATTAGTTCACAGATACTATAAAGCATACATTCTATTTTCCACAAAATAATACTGCAACAAAGAACAAGGGTATCCTCCTGTTTATAGCCATCAATCAGGAACATCCAATCACAAGATTGGGTATTGCCTATGAGATAAATATTCGAAGCTCCTTTATTTTAATTGATTTTTCAAGAAATTCTTTAGTACCTACCCCTTTATACCCTTGTTCTTTGTTGCAGTATTATTTTGTAGAAAATAGAATGTACGCTTTATAGTATCTGTGAACTAGTATTTTAGTGAGTAAACTTATTCTTGTCAGTTCTTATCAGTGCTCAACACATGTCAGTTTTGTAAAGATCAGTATGGGAATAAATTAGTTGCACTAATTTTAATTCTTCAAGCATGGCTTTATATTAAATTATTTATTTAATTATTTTATAAATATTTAACTGTTAATAAGGTAAAATGGAATTCGATGCTGAAATTAATAGCTCTTTATCACCATGCTCAGTTAGTAGCCCATCAAATGAAATTTGTCATAAAGTATCCTACATCAAACGAAAAGACCTCATTTATTTTCCTGATATTCATGTGATATTCAAGAAATTCTTCAATTAAAAACAGGAGTATCCCAATCACAAGATTGGGTATTGCTTATAATATAACTATTTAGAGCTCATTTATGTTAATTAATTTCTCAAGAAAGTATTTAGTGCTTTATAATTATGAATGCATAATGCTCAGGCATCAGAGAAATACTTTTTCTTGTTTTCATCAATTATCTAATTTATTGTTCAATGATTTAATAAATTAAATTTCATGACATATTGAGTAGATAATACAGCTAATAATAAATATATAATTATTTTTTGGTTTAATTAATTTTAAGTCCATGAGAGGGGGAACAAAAGCATATGGTCGTCGCGAAAAACATGCATATACTGTCAGCAGGATATCTCTTAATGGGAGAAATAACCAAAAGTAAACTCTTTTCCTGTGAATAGCTAACATATCAGTGGCTTGTTTTAAAAAAAAATTAAAGTTTCTACTGCTCCCCCTTTATGAGAAAAATGGCTGCCAAGATGGCCAAAAACGCATTTTTTGCCTTATGGCTTATTTTTATGCTAAAATATTTCCAAGAAGGAGTGAGAAACCCAAAAAATTTATTGCGTAGCAATTTACAGGGAGGACCTGTACACTACCAGAAAGTGAGAAAACCTTTGGTTTTGTTTGCCTTTTTTTGTAATAAATGCCTGAATTTTAGCAAAATCTGCAAAATCAAGTTTTTGTGGTGACAACTTCAAAGAGCCCTGTACCTTGGCAATTTTCATTATGAACGTTCTAGTATTTTTTTTCAGAATGCCTGGAGTAACTAGTTTCCATAGATATCTAACACTTTTATTTTGCATGAGTACGATTTTTTATAAAAAATGATTAAATAACATCACTTTTTTAGTATTTTGACGTGGCGGACAAACTTTGAGGGCATGTATCTCAGAAAATAAGTGGAGCAGGTAACTTTCCTTTTGGGCTTTTTCATACCTCTATACCATCAATCTGTGTACCAAATTAAAAAAAAAATCCGAGTCGGTCGTGCGACCCCCATTCGGTGATTTGGTATGGAATCGCTCAAAAGTAAGAGTAATGAAAATAGTATGAAATAAAATAAAAATGAAAATAATAAATTCATTCGTTAGAGCACTTTACTGTTAAAAGAACAAAATGAGCACTCAAGAGCAAACACTCAACCATTGATTAAAAAAGAAAAAGAAAGGAAAAGAAAGGCACTGATTGTCGAGAAAGTAAAATTCACTCATACTTTAGTACAGTAATTTTTATTCATTCATTTTTTTGATCACTTTTATTGCAATAAATTTACATTTAACTGATCTTTTCGCACATAAAAATATTAAATTGCGTTTAATTTTAGCAACCATTTATTTTATTCTTACTTCAAGCAAAATTTAGTAACGTATATTATGTAAGCTTTGACTGTGGAGAAATATAATGTTTTGTACTCGTCTTTTATTACAATGATTTTTTTTATCACTTTTAATGCAATAACTTTTAATGTAATTATTTTATTCATCTTTTCACCCAAAAAGTTTTCGAATTTCGTTTAATTCAAGCAACACACCATTTTATTCTGTTTTCAAACTGAGTCAAAACCGAGTCTGAAGTCGCACGCAACAAATACCATGTATAGGTACATTTTTAACCTACATTACTAAGGCGGTTAAACACTTTTTAATGTTACGAAGCAATGACACACAGACACAGACATGTTCTCTCGATTTTCTTTTTTTTTTCTTGTACATATAAGAAAAATCGCGAGAAGAAATTTTCAATTTTGTTCTCAACGTAATCCCCAAGATGAAATTTTATAACGCTTCAAGTACCAATAATCGGTTATGCAAATTATTTCCCGAAATGAGAGCAGGGCACAAGTTGTTGCCATCCCCAAAAAAAGAAAAAGAAAGAAAGAAACTGACGCGTTTTTTCTTCGCCCAAGAAAGTCAGGGAGGAAAAAGGGCATCCGATGTGATTTGCCCTGATGCCCTCAAGCGTAGCTTATCCAATCTGACAAGCAGACGAGAATGTCATGGCGGCAAACTAAGGGAAAGATTCGAACTTTCACGAAGCTCAGGATTGATTTATTTACCATTTCAAGTTCCCGAAGGGCGCGCAGAGAAGCTACTATCTTAAAAATGTCACACGTCTGTTCGCAAATTTTTTTCAAACAAAATTTTCGAGATTTTTTACAACAAAGAATTCCATTCTAAAACACCCCGAGAATGAATCTTATTCTCCGTGACAAAAAACGGCATAAAATAATATTTAGGAAAGAAGTGAAACGTAAAGTCAGTAATATCTTCTTTTGTGAAAACGATTTCAGTCGCACAAAACCGATCTTTAGAGGAATAAATAAGTGTCGAATAATATAAATTTATTTTCCGCAGTTTCCTTTTTTTACGAATGAAGGTTTTATTTGTATTATAAATGAATAGAATGGGGTTCGATGAAAGAAACCAGTACAAATATTTTTTACAATGCAAAACGAAGCTAAAAAACCTCATACATTGTACAATTACTTGTAAAAATGATAATCTATTATTTTTTAAAATACTCCTATATTGTTTTGATTTAATTAGTAGTCAGATTTAACTATAAATTCAGTAGTTTTCAACTGTATGAAGCAGTTATATTTTAAAATATGTTATATCGACATTTTAGTACAATTTCTGCTTAGTTTAAATCAGGCCGAAGAAGTCGCCTTCGCATTGACATTTCCAAAACAAGTTTGAATGCAAAATCCACATAGAGTTCAAATTTAGCGAATAACGAAATATTAATTTCATATATCCTTTTGCTTAGAAACAGAGTTTTTAGTTCAAAAATCGATTTTAATTTTTTTCCTCGTTCAACTTGCGAAATTATCTTTGAGGCGTTTAGCCCAAAACGTATTTCACCCTTGATGTATCGCAGCAATATTCTCGGAACACGTAATAAATTTCTAAATTTAATGCTCTTTCTTGTCACTAACTTGCACAAAGTTAGCTTGCATGACTTCTGCATGGTGGCTGAAAAATAACATGACCAATCGTGACACATCATTAAAATTCTATAATTTAAACGAAAATACTTCGCACGTGAAATGTATGCATTATTAACCCATTAATGCCTAGCGTCCCTTTTTAGAGACTGTCCAAAAAAAGGTCTGAATTTCCCCAAAATGAACATTTCAACCAAATAATAGTGTTCAGTTAGTACCTCGATATTGTTTCAATTCGTTATTAATAGATTGCAGCACATAACCGTTGTAAAGTGTGTTCTGTAGTAGTTTTAACATGATCTTTATCAAAAATGACATCGTTCACAATCTCAAGAAAAAAAAGCTAAGTTTTCAAAGTTATTCCCAGCTTCCCAGTTTATGTTCATTGCTGATTTTATGTCTTCTTATAAAATGTCTTTTTAAATATTATATCGTAGGCAGGAAAAAATTCAGTAAAAAAAGTATTCAACCTCTGGAATCTATCGTAACTTTTAAAGGACGATTTTTCTTTCCTTAATACAAAAAATATTTCTACATGATATTTTTTCAATTATTTTTCCTGTCCATTAAACACTGTTTGTAACCAGTATACAAAATATCTTTGGGAAAAAAGTCAGGCATTAATGGGTAAATTAAACAAAAGCTAACCATAAACATCACATTATTATTATTTTTTTTGCACCCATTGTAATGTTAGAGGCTAAATCTCTTAAAACTAGACTTACTTAAGACCCTCATTTTCTCCGAAGCTGTTTTCCTGAGTAGAGTCACTTTTGCCGGATTGCGACACCTTTCTTTTGCATTATCATATAAAATTAGAACTTGAGACTGAAAATAACTATACTCGGTTACTTTAAAAATAGGCGTATCAAGTTTAGAAATTTTGCTTCGTCTCCATGGAAACCGTACGAAAGAAAACAGCTCCACTCTTCTTTTATGCACTGCTGTTGAGGCATTTCTTTTATTTCATGTTTATCGAATTAGGCTTACGCTTTTATTTATATCCTCGTGTCTCGGTTATTTCTCAATTTTTTCTAACGAATCTAGTCATACATAAAAAAAGCAAAAATTTCCAAGAAAAAGTTGTGCTTTCTTAACGTTGATTTTTCAATAGACTAATAGTTTAGGCACAAAGCAGTTTTAACCGTTTGCATTCAACAATTGTTGCAAAAGCTAAGTGGGGGAAAAGTCCAAAGCGCCGTAACTATGACGACCATCAGGGAACAAGTGTGGAGAGTGGGACATTAAGTTTACTTTGAGCCGCCCCCTCTCGTTACACGAGTTATAGTATCACATGTTATTTATAAACTATCATTTAACACTCGCTGCATTAGGCAATGCGTTTCGACATCGAATACGCAATACGTTTGCACTTACGCGAGGGAGGGGGAGTCATTAAAAAAGTCTTAAAAGGTAATTTGAAAAATCATCATGGGTCATTCCATAGTGACTAACGTAACATTCAGAGCTGATTTTGTAACTGTTTTTACTTGTAAGTTAAAGGATAAAAGATATTTTTTAGTTATGCTGGTGGATTTGCAATGTACATGGCATATGTATCATTTCTCCTAAGAATTTATAACAAAATTAGTGACAAAAGATATTTTTTCAACCAAAATAGCAGCGTGACTAACGTAACATTTTTGCAACCTTTAAACTTAATGCTCATGTTGTGAGGAAAACTTTCTAAAAGTTAAGCAAGTTAAAAATTGAATGATATATTTGAAAAATGTGTAAAGTTGGCTTTTAAGAACATAAAACACATTTATTACATCCAAATTTGTTTTAGTCTTAACTGTCACTTTTACTCAAGGTGGAGTGTGACTAACGTAACCGTCGAATAACAAGCAGTAAACACACTACAAACTATTTATTATGGTTAACCTCAGTGATAATTACAATACTTTTTCAAATTTTTTTAAACTTCTTATGTTGTATGATTTTTATTCATTTATTTATTTATTTATTGATACTTTTTTTCACTTCGGTATTTTTCTTTTTTCAGCTGAGGTTGACATTTCTACGGAATGACCCTCATAATAATTACTTGGAAACGATTTTTTAACTCCGAAATCTCCCGCAAACTTGACACAGTTATCCTATCGTTTCATTAGAGCCCCAGTTTCGGCTGCAGAAAACTCTTAAGAGCTCAGTCTCTTCGGCAGAAAGGCTTCAAGTTGAACTTTGTTGCTAGCATCAAATTGTTAGCCTTCAAGGTGATGTTGCAATGAACCAAACAAATGGAATTCACTTGGGATAAAATCTGGGCTGCAATACTGGAGTTATATCTTGAGCAGATAGAGAAGACGAGGTATTTATTTATTTGTGGGTTTAAAAAAATGCCACGTCGTTCAAAAACACGCAAAAGCACTAATTCTTAATTATTAAGCTTTGCTGCAATTAAGTATCAACATCTCAATTCGTATTTTATTGATTCAACGCATCTTTAAGTCACGCATTTTTAGCAATAAAAAAGGAAATGGTTGAGTGCTAATAACACAAAACTAATTTATTTGTTTACACCGAATTTAAAAAGAGTGAACAGGTTTAAGAAAATAATTAATTTATATATATATATATATATATATGTATATATATATATATATATATATATATATATATATATATATATATATATGTATGTATGTATGTATGTATGTATGTATGTATGTATGTATGTATGTATGTATGTATGTATGTATGTATGTACGTACGTACGTACGTACGTACGCGTGTGTGTGTGTGTGTGTGTGTTTGAGGGAAAAGATAATAAAGTCTTTCAAGTAAGAACAATGTACAAGAAGAGTATACTGCCGTGCTAAGCACGAAAGTCGTATCTGCACTTTTTAATAAAATTGAGTTATCGGTTTTTTGAGGTTTGAGGCTTTTTGTGGCGTATTTTACCTACATGCAAAATTATATGGTCATTTGAGAGCGGAAATATTTTGAAAATTTTTTTTGAAAAAGTTTCATCTGAATCAAATACATTGTGGCGCAAAATTTTTAAGAGTTATATCTCAGTTGGAGCTCAACTGCAGATACCACTTATGCGCTTAGCACGGCAGTAATAGATTTAAAACAATAAAATGTATGTAAAAAAAACTTTAAAATAATACAAATCAACTTTAACGATGTCACAGGAACATTACAACATCACGGATAAATAGCTGATCAAGTTAAAGCTATACAGATGGCGGTAATTTTTAAAGCCGCAGAACATCTAGAACACGGTGGTAATAGTTAAAAGGCAATAACATATCAATAACGAAAATTCAAAATAAAATTCTTGCAACAATTAAGATTCCATTTTTTCCGTGAAAATAAAAAATCTGGTATAGACCACACACTATTTCCTTTTACGTGTAAATTTCTTAGTATAAGTCTTAAGTGTTAAAATAGCGCTTGGAGTGAGCAAGATAACAATTCAAACATTTACACCCTAGTTTGCCACGAAAAAACGTAAAAAAAAAAAAAAAAAAAAGATTTACAATGATTATTTTTTCAAATCTCGCCGATTTTAACATCATTCAGTTGATTTTTTGCAAAATATTGCCAATAGCGCCAAATTGAACCGAAATTCAAAAATATTTTTTTCTGCCAAATCGCCGAGTTGGCGTCAAACACTTGGCGACCAAAAACTAAGCGATATATCGCCAAGGTGTCGCGCCAATTCATATCACCCAGCATTGAAATTAACACTGATTTACCTCATAAAAGGGGTAAAACACCCCCTTGGGAACATGCGAATGCAACCACAAGGGGAGCCTATATACCAAGCTAGAAGTTTCTATGGCATATATTTTTTGAGTTATGAGACATACATACGCACATACATACATACGTACATACAGACGTCACGAGAAAACTCGTCATAATTAACTCGAGGGTGGTTGAAAAGGATATTTCGACTGGTTATATGTTGGTAGGTACGTGTGCACGTGCTGACAGGTCGAAAAAAAAAATTCAACATTCATTCGGGGGTGAACAAAATTGAATTTAGACCCAAATTTGATTGAATTTTGTTTTTTTTTTCGAGATCACAATACTTCCTTTACTACGTAAAAGAAAGTAAAAATAAGAAATATACTCGTTTTCACAAAATGCTAATACATCGGATCACAAACGCTATTCCTGCGATTGAATTGCAAAAGATGGTGATTTAAGGTGAGGAATATACAAACTGCAGCAATTAATTTCATTCTCAACTATTCTCTGAAAGATAAAATAACAATTCTTTCCTTTTCCTTTAAATTTTTCAAACGCCATAATTACAGAGAATATAATGAGTTTTTCAGTTTTTGCTGCAACAGTTTCTTGAAGTTTAGTTCTTATCATAACGACGATGGCAACGTAAGAGATAATTTTTCCATTAATGTTCTATTTTAATTTCTCGCGTTCTCTTAGAGTACTAGAAGTTTTATCGTCACAGTGAGTATATTTGTAAATAAATGAAATGCTTTTGTCTGAAAGAAAAGACAATTTTAGGAAGTGAATACTGAATATTTTTTTTTCTGCTTCCCCAAATGAACAAATGAAAAATAATTTCTATTGGAATGCTGAATAAAAAGTATCATTAAAGAGTAATTTTAATATGTAATAGCAAGGAAACACCGGGAACGTTATTTTATAGTAGCTGATTGGTTTTATTGGTTTTTATGGTTTTACAGGGTATTTGCATGAATTGCAATTTGGAAATGATAGACTGACACATAACAGTAAAAACATGAAACAACGAAAGAAACTAAATGAATGCTTTAACACATAGCAAAGAGTTCGTCTAGAACTGAACAAGCCTATTATTCCGTACATACTGATATCGATTTTCGAGAACAAGATTATTATTTTCTCAATGCCAACTCTTCAATTAAAGTAAAATAAAGCTGAGAATTTAAAAGTGGTTTAATTTGTTTTTAACTGTTTCGAAGTTTAAAACAGAAAGGCAAAAATAAATATAATAATGAAATAAATGTCGAACAACTAAACATTCGAAAGTAGGGTTTTGAGATGGGGAAAATTTGAGTCGGCCGATCTGTATGTTCCATTCCAACTAACTTCTGAAGGAACAGTCCGATTCGAAAAAACTTTGCTTTTGCATGAAATATGTCAGTTAGGAAATTTCATTTCCGTATTTGACCTTTCGATATAAATAATTTTTCATTTAACTTAGAACCGTTAAAACAGCGTGACCCCCTAATAACTTATGATTGAACAGCTAGATTTGAACGAAGATTTTTGGTTTCAAAGATCTCGGCGATAATCATTTCTTCCCGCAATTGGCTTTTTGATTTGAACAACTTTTCGTTCAATTTTGAACAGTAAAAAAACAGCGCGCCCCCCACCCCTATAACTGTTTAGTGAACAGTCCGATTTCAACAAACTTTTTTTTTTTTATCCGAACGATCTCGGCGAGGACAAATCATTAACAAATTCGACATTTCGATTTGAACAAATTTTCGTTCAAAGTTTAACCGTTCAAAGAATCAGTCCTCCCATTTATATCAACACATTATATTAAATCTGAACATGGAGAAATGTATACATGTTGAAACAAATAACTTAACAATAAGGAGTGTTTTGTATTTTACGTCTAATGTTACCTTTTTTTTTTCAAGCAGCATTAATGTATGTAAGCATTAACTAGATAACAATAAGCAGAACAAAAAAATGCAGTAATCAATCCAAACCAGAAATAGATCTCTCGAAATAATTTAAAATTTTCTCACACAACATGAATACTTGACAGCTAAGTAAAAATAAAACGGTCAATCAATTTTTAAGATTCAATATCTATGCACAATGTGCAGAGTAGTTCTTACAAAAAAAAAAGTTTGGAAACAGTTTTTAAGTTGTAAACATTAAAGCTTTATTTTGTATTTAATCGTTTACACTTCCAGTTAAATTGACACTATTAGAAAAACGTCGATAACAACAAAACAAATAAGAGAAAAAGTCAAGTTTCAGCACGGGAATGGAAATCAATATAAGAAGAAATGAAAAAAACTCTTTCATTTTTTCTCATTGAAGCTGGAAATCGAGTAACTGTAAAGGGATCAGGTTGTAGATTCGGGTAAATAGGTGCATTCTGTTAGTTACTTCAAATGCATTCCATTTATAATTATGAATAAAGAAAACTAATGCATTGTGCTTAAAAGTAAAAAAGTAGATACTCATAAGAAAGATATTTTTAAAATCGTTTATGTTTAACAACAACTTATAGTCGAAACTTTTTAAAACGAATTCTAAGAGTTTGAAATCAATTCATCTAAACCGTGATCAGGGAGGTCACTGTGGCCTCCCAATAATTTCCGTATTCAGCACATTTTGCTGACGATTCGGCAATTTGAAGGCAATATTGCAACATTGAGATTATTTGTTCCGTTTAGTTCTTAGAATTGTTTTTTAAAAGATGCTTACTGTTTTTCCTCCCTAAATGTTATGCATGTACATGTGTGCTTGCTTGTATTTTATCATTCGGTAAAACTGGAACTTCATTCGGCAAATTGATAATTTTTCCCTCCCAAAAATGTTAGTTTGGTACGCCCCTGACCGTGATTTATCTTATCCGATAAAAAATAAACAACACACAGGAAAAAAAGAATCATAAATGTAGCTCGTTTTAGTAGTAATTCGTTTAAAGAGTGTTCAAATTAACGGGACTCGACTGCAGTAACTTAACTATACTAGACAGCAACTTAAGTTGACACTGAACGTCACTACGGGCGGAACCAATAAGAGCTCACAAGAAGTTAGCGATGATCTCTAATTCACATAGGCTGTGACGGTTTATCTAGCTCGTTTTTCATAGGCTAACGTCACGCTGACGTCACGATGTGTTTGTCAAGAAAAATTGCAGTGTAGTGTAAAAGTAGCTCATAGCAGGGCCAATGTCAACAAGTTAATGTTAGCTTTTTTCGACTGGTTCGAAATCTTGGCAGGACACACGCAACCCATGCAAGTTGAGTACTGTTGCTTCATAGTACATAGTTACTTTATAGTGTCCGTTTTGTACCACCTCAGTCATTTAAAGTTTTTAAAATGTGAAATAATATTTCAACTGATGCAGTTAATTCGTTGCTTTCCATTATGGATTAAGGCTACAGTGCACACAAAAAATGAAAACTACATTTTTCAGCTGAAAAATTCATACGCATTTTCATTTTCAGCCATCTCTTATAAACTATCTCATAAAACATTACATTTAATGCGTAGATTTATGCAATCATGCTAAATGATTGGAAATTAAGTGAAAATTCAAAGTTTGAAAAAAAAATTATGACGCATGGAGTATTTTGAAATTTTGTTGAAAATTTTTTTACATTTTAAATTTCAAAAAAAGTATTTATTGCTTTTGCACCAATTTCTTTTTTTATGCTTTTAGATGTAGTAAATACACAAGCACACAAAGTTTTAGACATGTATCAATAATTAAAAAAAATGTGTCCACTGTAGCCGTAAATGTTCGTAGCGTGTTACACATGTAGATTGCTTTTGCAGTATATTTAGCATACGGCATTAAAAACCTTTAGTGAGAGAATTACTTCCACACTACTTTTGTATTACATGTATTGCTTTCACAAAGAATTATTGCTTCTTTTTTACTCAATGGGCATAAATATAAAAGTATCTAGAAGCAGTGGTAGTTCTTTTTAGCCCCTAGAATTTGTTTTGTTTATAATTCATGATACCGTAAAATGGGGTGAATCGGAACAGTTTTCAGCTTTGATTGCAAAAAAAAAGCAGTTAAAAGATTTTTTAATTTGATTTTCTGGGTAAAAACTTCGGTTTTGCTTTACTTTTGATATTCCAAGCAAAGACAAAACATTTTGAACAGTTATTATTAAAATATCTAGGAAATTATGGGTGTTCCGAATCACCCCGCTGATAGGGGTCAATTGGAACACATGTTAAAATTTTATTTTTTTTTTTTCATTTAACCTGTAATAGGTCTCACAAACATGAGTAATATAGATGGGGGAGAATAAGAACAGATAATTACTGTCGAATAAAAGTATCATTTCAATACCAGTAAACGTTTATAATTTGTCAAAACTCAAAATAAATTTGAACTTATGAAAAATGAAAAATAATGTTAAGAAATGCTTTTGAATTGAAGTACAAAGATTTAACATGAATGGAAGTCACTCATGTCGTCGACAAATATGTACTTGTCCTTTAAACTAGCAATGGTGACATAACTTAAGTTTTTTCATAGCATCTTCTGGGATGAACTCTACCTTTTCTTTAGTTTCTGGAAATCTCTGAGTTTCGAGGATTGTCCTGAAAGATTTTTTCGCTTATTCATCACTGTCTGTGTTCTGGCCTTTTGCTGTATAAAGTCTATATCACTTTTCTCCTCGTATTGTAAATAAAAAGAAGTCTCCTGGAGAAAAAATCTTTTGAAATCTGTATCTTTCTGTCATTCTAAGATCTAGTTGCTCACGAGAAGGGATAAACAGTAATAAATCCTTGTCCTTGTCTTGATTAGAAGAATTGGGGTTAGAATCTTGATTTTCCAAACAGTTTCCTTCAAATAAGTTTGAATTGGTACAACAGAACAAAGTGTTCCGATTCAACCCGCATTTTTTTTCCTATGGCATTTTTCAGAATTCTTCATTTTTATGACACAATTTATAAAAAATGTAAATTCTAATGTGGTATTCTGTTATTCAGATACATGTATAATTGAAACATATCACTCTTAGGTTTAAAATATAGGAAGGTTTGTTCTTGCATATGAAGTTTTGCAGTCTATGAAAATGTGATGTTTTCTAGCATTCCACGTGCAGTTGCAAAAAGTTGATATATTTTCCTCATTTTAGACATCATACGCAAAGAATTAAAAAAATTAATGAATATTTGTGAAGCTTTTTAGAAGCAGCAATGGCATTTTCCCTTCTGTTACGATGTACTTTCTCAGCATCCAGTACACTGTTGGAGTTCAAATAGACCAATATAAAACGATCTTTCTCATGTACACATTCAAACGCTCCTAATTCGATTGTAAGACTTGGATAGTTCTTATGGCATCACCGTGAATGCTTCGACAAATACTGAAATCTAGAGATGAAAATTAAATTCATTGTTCCCTTTTTTTGTATGTGTGCAATATTAGTAGGTTACGTTAGTTTTCAGAAACATGAGTGCATATTCCCTTTTCTAAAACCATTAAGGTTGAGACATGATTAAAAGTGAACAATTATTTAACAAGTTTAAATACGCATAAAATTAAAATAAAGATTAACATTTTAACAAATGTTTAGTCTGATAAAAATGGTAACAAATGTTTAAAGAGAAAATGCGAAATTTTTCAAATATGTAGCGACTACTATTCAGTCATGAAACAAACAATTCTAACCAGGTGAAGTTACTCTGCATAATATAAATTCGGAGAAACTTTTACTTTTAAATTTTAAAGGTAAAATTTAATCATACGGAATGCTAAAGATTCAATTGTTAAGCTAACAAATGAAGAATATTTTAACTCTCAGACGTAACACACAAAGACTTACGATAAATATTCTAATACATGTTCATAAAACAAATATGTATTCGACTTGAAAAAGAAAAATTTGTACAGAAAATCCTCTGCGTAAGAATATTTTCAAAAAGATAAATGTTCTAATATTTGCAGGAACCGTTTCTTTGTAAATGAGAATGAAAATTCTTATTGTTAACTAAACAGAGACAAACATAAGGCAACATCTATAACGAAATATCTGTTAAACATGTCATGAAGGTTTTATACCAAATCTGTTTGCGACAATGTTTTATAAAAACAAACCTGTGATACACAATTAGAGACAAACCAGACATTTGCTACCACGATTTTTATTTTTTACGCTGATAAAGTCCCATTTCCAGCGTTTATGTCTATCTGAAGAATTTCAAGACTTGTTTTTTAAAGTAGGCGTCGGGCATTTTAACCCTCGTGGGTTCCTTGGGGTCATATGTGACCCCAATGCAATTTCTGTTTGATATATCTCGTTAATCAACCATTTGTTTTTAATGGCATTTTGTGGCTTTTATTCTACTAGTTTTCTATTCAAAATAATGCTATTATTGTGTTTTATTTTTCCCGAATTGCATTTTTTGCACACAAGACCCTTGGGGTCACTTCCCCAGAATGCCAAAAAAAAAGAGGACGCTGCAACTTTTGTCCAAGAGAACTGGACAGAAAATGCATCGAAAAATGTTACAAGTGTTTGAAATTCACTTGCAAAAAATCATGTTTTTTTAAGTCTGTCACAGTTGTAAATGAATCTACAGTTATTGTAAGTTTTGCTCTAAAATTTTAATTTTTAAATCATAAACTAAATTTTACTTTGATTGTTTCTTTTTACTTTTAGTTTTTTAGCATTAAAAAGTGTGTGAACTTAAATAATGCATGTAACGAAGAAAATAAATACCTTTGTGCGAAAGCTGTAGAGTTTAAATCCAACGTTTATAAATGCACACATTTACAGGTATACTGTAGACACGTGTTTCGGGGCTACAAGGAGCCCCTTTTTCAATACAAGAAGTGTGAGCTTTAGGATGAAGAATCATCCGATAAAAGAAAAAATCATCCTTTTATCGGATGATTCTTCATCCTAAAGCTCACACTTCTTGTATTGAAAAAGGGGCTCCTTGTAGCCCCGAAACACGTGTCTACAGTATACCTGTAAATTTGTGCATTTAAACGTTGGATTTAAACTCTAATGCATGTAACGTTCCATAATCATAATAAATTAATTAAAGGAAGCATTGGGGTCTTTTATGACCCCAAGGGTCTTGAGTGTAACTGAAATGGGAGGGACCCACGAGGGTTAAGGGAATATCATCTACAAGCTCATTTTTAAACAATGAATAAAGGTTTCCATGTAACTCTACAGCATGCATTGTTAACTATTACTCTCATTTTTGCTACATTTATTTGGACACTGTTTAAACTACAGGTTGCACGAGGCTCCTTTAAGGGTGACACGTTGTAGCCCCAGTGGCACCCTCGGAAGAGTGGCACTTAGCTCCCCATGGCACACTTAAAAGTGCCATTTGGCTCCTTAGGGTGCCATGGGCACTAGGGTGGGGCGAAAAATAAAAAGTTTTTCAGATCAACTTCTAATAGTTGCCAAAAGTTGTCTTTGGTGATGGTTAGCTTTTGTGCAAAATTTGAGAAAAATCGGTTTATAGCTTCAGGGGGCGCTGCGATCGCAAAGTTTTACCATAGCTCTGTTATGGATTTTATGGTTAAATTATCAAAAAGAATGCCTTTAGCTAGTCTCTTTGCGTTTTTTTTACTCAAAAGATGTTTTCATGCATTAAAAGCATATGAAATGACTCACAAACATTATTTTATATGATATATATTTATATTTAAAAAAAATCACTTTTTTCACGTTTTTGTTTCTTTTTAAATGCTTGAAATATAAGTATATTATATAAAATAATTTTTTGTGAGTTATTTCATATGCTTTGAATGCATGAATATATCTTATGAGTAAAAAAAATGCAATGAGATTAGCTAACGGCATTGTTTTTCATATTTTAACCATAAAATCCCGATAAAAGCTACGATAAAACTTTGCGATCGCAGCGCCCCCTGAAGATATTAACCGATTTTTCTCAAATTTTGCACAAAAGCTAACTATCACCAAAGACAACTTTTGGCAACTATTAGAAGTTGATCTGAAAAACTTTTCATTTTTCGCCCCACCCTAATGGGCACCCATGGGGTGCTATAAGACACCCATAGTGTGACACATGGAGACAAATGGCACTTTCAAGGGTGCCAAAGGGAGTCAAGTAGCATCTCTCAGGGCGTGCCGCTGGTGCTACAACGTGGCACCCTTAAAGATGCCATGTGCAACCTGTGATTTTAATAGTGTAAGATTCTAAACTAAAATACCGGTAATTATTCTCTCAGTAATTTTTTAAACTAAACACGAAAGCGCACTGAAAGGACTTTTAGAGGATTTGTATTGCATATTACAAGTTTCAAACGTTTATAAAACTTTTTTGTTTCAATGAAATTGCACAACAGTTGTGCATGAAACTGAGTGTCTGCAATTTTGTTCCGAGCATGTAGCTCAAAATACACAGAGTGAGCGTAAACACTTTGGCAAATCTGTCAATCCGGTCGCAAGCGCAACGCCGACGCGTTACATGCAAATGAGGTCAGAAACTGACCGGGTGTGAAACAGGTCACAAAAGGATTACACAAGACGATTTTAAGCAACATTTTAGGTTCTAAGTAAGGTTTAAAGGCTGTCGTTTAAACTTGCTGCATGTAGCTCAAATCTGCTTTCCAAACGATAGTTCAATGATTGACGAAAGCTTGGTATTATTCAACTTCGCAGAGATGGCCTATGACTCCTCCTTTTTTCAGGACTGTCCATTTTTAGGAAGGGGTGATACGCAGATGAAAATTGAGGAATGGGATTCACAATTGCGGCATTGGTTATAAAGCTTGAATACGTCACCTTGCTTACCTTTAATTGGTCTCCCAATTTGAGAAATTAGCCAAAGAGGAAAATATTTTTATTTTTGCACAATCGAGAAAGATTTCTCATTGGATACAAGAAAGTAGGTGGGTCTTGGTTTTATATCCTTCCGCAGCCATTGGCCATTGATTGCAACGCCTCCAACTGTTCATTTAAATTTAAAAACAAAATGGTAACATAAGGGTTGCAATAAAGAAAGCAAAGACTTGTTTTCAGTTCCTCGCCAAATGCAGGTGTGACTCGAAGAATTATTTAATATTTCAAAAATATTATCACTTCGCCAAAATGTCGCTAAACTTGCAAATATGGCACACTGGAGAATTTTTCTTCTCTACCTATTTTAAGGAATGGACTCGTTTTCTCATTTGATTGACACCAACCATCTAGTCGCGGTTGAATAATATAAGGCCTTGCGCTGTAGTGACGGACAGTAAATTTATTGTCAATGCACCGAAAGTCACAGCGGTTGACCTCAAATTAAAAAAAAAAAAAAATAAAGGGGCAAGTGGATAAAGGTGATATGTGACAATTTTTAAAATTTCTAGAAAAAGCTTTCAAAAAAAAATATGTTGTAATATTTATTTTTTAAGGACTTTCCTCAACGAGTAAAACGGGGTCATATTGTTAGTTACCAACCATTTGTGTGACTTAGGAGACATGATACTGATGGACTTATCAACCTTCATGCATGGTAAAAAGTATGTTTCAAAAATTGTCACGTATCACCTTTATCCTTTTGCCCCTTCAATTGCTTTAAGCTTTTCTTAAAAACTAAAATGTTGCATAAAATCGTTTTGTGTAGTAAATTTGTGAAATGAATCACACCTGTCAGGTTCTACCTTCTGGTACATGGTATAGAGCATCAGTATTGCGCTTGAGACCAAACGTTGCAATTTATACATGCTAGTGTGTTTAGATGTTTTCAAACACCCATTACATTGTGGAAAATGTATTAGATTTAGAGTGGCAACAGTCCGCATGCTTCCGACTGCGAGCTCCCAAAAAGAGACACATTAGATACCACTGAACTTTCGACATGGAAGCGTGCAGCTTTTTGATGTCACTGATTGTTACCCATCGATGTTTAATTTCTTGTTTCGAATGATTAAGTTTTCTGTAAATATGTATATAGTTTTCAATTTAATTAAACAGTTCCTTTTCAAGTTTTAAGTTTATTATTTCGTGGCAATTGAGACTTTGAAATGTTGCACGGAATTTTTCCTCAACATTTTTGCTCTACAGTTTAGACTCACCCTGTAAAAATGAAACCGCATGTTGCATTTGCAAGAGAATAGCAGCGTCGTGGCATGGCATTTAGTTTTGTCTAAGGTTACTATACAGACGAACCGAGGCATTAGCTTAAGATATCTTTGGATCCAGTGAGTGTTAGAACTATGGTTGTCTTTTCTAGCGAGTTAGCGCATTTTTGAAAATGTTCAGTGCTCACTGTGAGTAATTACCAGCAGCAAGTGAATTTGATAAAGCTTGGCAATGCCCCGAAACTTCGCTCTGGTAACCCTAGTGCCGCACCAATGAAAAATTGAAAGTAAAAGTAATGAATTGGACCCAAAGTGATTAAACTAATTGTTAAACCAATCTTTTATCACCTCAAATGGTGAAATAATTCTTAATGCATATTTGTTTCAGATATGATAATACAAGTTGGATCTCAATGGAAGACATTGACAAAACTTTTCCACGAGCAATACATCAAAAATGTTTTCTCTTAGCTATAGCTCGAACGCTATTATCAACTTCTCTTTCGAACCGAGTTTAAGTGTGTTACATTACAAGAATCATGAACTATCATATGCTAGTAAGGCTCAATTTTCTTTTATTCATTTACACATAAATACATAATTTTTAAAATACTAGTACTTACTGGCTCTAAACTACTTACTGGCAAACAAAAAATTTAACTCAAACATCAAAAGCAAGGGGAAATTACATGAATATAATGCTAATAATTTAAAAATGGTATTTTCACAGCATAAACTGACGAAATACAGACAGTATTATTTTTATTGATCCCTAAACGAAGTGATCTTTTTAAACATCGACATAATTCTTAGTAAAGGAAAAGATTAGAAAGTTTTAGCCGAATAAAAATCTTACTTTCAAATTTTGCGGTAAAATTCGAGTAGCAGTTATCTGAAATGTATACAGAAAGAAGAAGGCCTTTTATCTCCTCAAAGTAGCGAGATTAGCTAAAAGGAAATGATATATACTTTTCCTTTTCCTGCATTTTCTTAGAAAATGCGACTCCAATGCATATCAAAGTTAAGAAAAAATGGCGGAAGTTTTTTCTTTTCTGTAAAACTGAGCAAAATATGTAATAAAGCTAGATATAAAGTCAAGACACTGTCTCCCTCCTTTTTTTACTCATGTAACCTTATTAATTAAAGTTCTAAATTAAATAAAACAATTAATTTTTATTAGTACAAAAATAAACATTCAGAACTTTCCCATCTTATGTTCAGGAGTAACATAGTACAGAATAAGTCTAGCAATCTAAACAGTTTTTATATTGAAACTAATAGTAACCGGACAGATCATACCCTGGTTTGTCTATGGTGCTTAACATATGTGGGCATGGTAATACCGCTAAGAGGGTTTAAAGGTACAATATCCTCGATACTACAGCCAGGCTATTATGGGGGTCAGGGGGGGGTCAACTGCCCCTGGCTTTGATACAGATATAAGTGAGGGTGGTTTGGGATGTTTTTCGATGAAAATACATTGTTTTTACACCCATTTACCCCTCCCCCCTCCTTTAAAAACTTGAAACGACAAGCCTAGCTACAGCAGTAACTAGTTTTAAAATTAGCTGCCACAGTGGTCAGGTATATGCTCCTTTCAAAATCAAAACGAATATAACACTTTTTTAACGAAACAAATAAGGGGACTAAACATTGTATTAAATAGCGAATGAGCAATTATCTCTAGAATATCAGTTTTCCTCGAAGAACACTGCCCCCCCCCCCTCGAAGAATACTGCCGTGCTCGGCGAACAAGTCAAAGCTGCAGATGAGTTCAAAGTGAGAAATCGACGTTTAAGTTTCACGTCTCAATGTCTAGATTCAGATGCAACTGTTTCAGACATTTTTTAAAAATATTTCTTATGGACAAATGACCATAAAACATTGAAATTTAGGTTAAATATATGACAAAAAATTATATAGTGCCCGTAACTCAACTTTGATAAGAATCTCAGATGTGTCTGTTGTGCTTACCACGGCAGAATACGATTGCTTGTTATTGGACACCGTATTGTTCGAGACTACAAAAAAGAGATTTTATTTAAAGTGTTGAAATAACAATAGTCTCCAAATCAGAGTTTTAAAAGTGTAAAAAATCAATGCTCTAATAGAAAAAATAATCATATACAGCTGTTTGGTTTTACCTTAGACATATTAAGCGAAGGAGCCGCACTTAGATACGTCAACATCAAATAAAACCGACCCGGCAATAGACAACATTGGATATCAATAGAAAAGATAGTATTGGGAAAATAGACGTTCTTTCTCTCTCTCTCTTCTTTCTAAAGAAAACAACTAATAAGATCTCAAAAGACAAAAGATGATACTTCTCATAAGTTGTTATTGTTACTCTTTCCTGCAAATATTTCAGAAAATAGTGTCTATATTATCTTTTAGACGAACCTTATTATTTTTGCTGCGTAAAAGCGTTTGATATGAAACATATCATTTATGAGACTATAATTAAACTGCCAATTATGAACAACAGGTTGTAATATAACTGAAAAATATTGTTTAGCTTAAATACTTGCGCATTTCAGTTACAATTTTTCTATGAAGTTAATAAAATAAAGATAAGCTTTTAAAAATAAGAAGATAGGGAACGAAAAAAAAAATGTGAAACGAAGTGTTTTTTTTTTCTTATATGAGACAAAAATTGGAATTTAGGTGGTGGGGAAAATGAACGATTTTTTTTTTTGGTGAAAGAAGACGCATTTCTTTTACACCGATTAAAAATAAAGAAATTATTTATGGAAATCACTTACCAGTGTAGCCTGAAAGTAAAGAAATATCTCAGTACTTACCTAGAAAGAAAAAAAGTCAAGAATTATTTTAAAAGAAACATCAGAGTAGATTAAAACAATTAATAAAGCAAAAAATGAACACATATATATGCACTTATCAACTTAAATACAGCTAGAAGTGGTTTCAATTGTATTTTAAGATAAAATACTTGTAGAGTCAAAGTTTTTTTTTCCTACCAAAGGTCATTGAAAATAGAGCTAAAGATAATGTACAACTGAGATATTTTCCTCCGTTGGCATACATTATTCTTAGGGTTGGCACTGCTGAAAGAAGGGAAAAAACATGGATAAAACTACAGTAAAAACTACTCTCGCAAAAATATATTTTGCCACTTTTTAGCTACCACAGGAAGAAGGATCTCCCCAAAAACAACAGTGTTGTAAGAAAATCCCCCGCCAAGAAAACCTTAAATACTCAGCCTTAAAAAGTTATGATATCGAGTTTTCCGCCAAGTTTGTGCCATACTACAACTAACCTGTATGTATTGTTCTTTTAAACTGTTTTCAGTCCTGCCAGGCGGGAAGCTTTGTCTTGTGAGGTGGTTGCTTAATGAGTAAAAACTTCCCGCCTGGCAGGACTGAAAACAATTTAAAAGAACTATACATATAGGTTAGTTGTAGTTTGGCACAAACTTGGCGGGAAAACTCGATATCATAACTTTTTAAGGCTGAGTATTTAAGGTTTTCTTGGCGGGGGATTTTTTTACAACACTGTTGTTTTTGGGGAGATATCACATGTTTTTGCATTAATATTATTTCTTTGCCTGTTTTTTTTTCTCTTCAAAATTTACTTTGCATATTTTTTTTCCCTTCAACATTTTTCTTGGCGGTCCGACATATGTGGTTTTCTTGCATTTGGTGCAAAAGTTCAAGGATCTTCTTCAGTCTAGGATAAATTTGAAATCAGTCACAATGTACCACCCGAACCGACGCAAAACAAAGCTAGTTGCTAAAAATACTACGATTAAATTAAAAGTTAAAAAAAAAAAAAAAACCCATTCCTTACTGCCGATCTCATATTAAAATGAACTAAATTGAAGATCCCTTTTAAAAGCCTTATGCAATAAAATCAATTACAAATATTTTATTTGTTAACAAATAGAAACTGGCAACAGATGAAATTATAAATCATTGAGTTTTCTTTCCTCGTCGCCCAACAATGACAACATAAATGCTCAGATGTTGAACAGAGCTAGTAGATAGAAATCGGACCAATTTTAAGCATTAATAACTCCGGGGTGCGATGACCCCGGGGGGTAAATTTTGGGAAAATGTCCTCAATGTCTCATCGAGAATATTCATACCGAAAATCAACACTAAAGACCCCCGGGAAGAAAAGATACGGAAAATAAAAACGAGGGGGGAGGAGGTGGGGGGTCGAAAAACCCCCTATGCCGAGCTTTGGGACAAAATAAATGTGGGCGCAAAAGCAGAGCTCAATCCGAGTTACCGTTTAGTCTGGACCCCTGTCAAACAATTTTTAAAAAGTGCGAAAAATAGCGATTTTTTAACCTTTATCACCCCTCCCCCTGAGGGTCCTGGATGTTTTGCTTTAGTATGTGCCGTCAGGGGCCGCTGGAGATTGAGTATACCAAAAAAGAACTCTAGGGATCTTTATGGGGCTGAGATACAGAGGGGTGAAAACCCCGGTTTGGTTACTCGCGTAAACAGTCCTTAGTCGCTCTTTTACGTTTTTCTTGGCGACGGAAATTTCTTGGCGGCTTGTATTTAGTTTTCTTGGCGGGGCGGGAAGCTCCCGCGTCCCGTGATAAGACTATGAGAAAATAATGACTAACTGACTCCCAGTATTAAGCAGTTCATTACCGCTCCTAAAAAACAGGGCTGAGGCAAAGCTAACTACAATACACCGGCAGCTCAGTTATACCATCCAGACATTGCAGTTTCGTTTTTGCTAAAACTTATCAGCTTGGAATAGGTAGTAACCGAGATGGAGGCAGAAAACATCTTTTTGAAGATAAGAGTGTCAAACAAACTGGCAGCTGAAGTATTAACTGCGAGTCAGCGAGTGACTGCATCAATGGCACGGTTCAACTTGTAAGTTGAAGGAAAAACTAAAGTATTGACCCATTTTTGCCCAGTAGCCTAAACACGGGACGCTTGTTAGTTACTGCATACAAAAACCTGTAACGAGTATATCATTTTACTAAAGGTGTTTTACACAAGTTAAATAGTTCTTCTTCTTGAGAAAACCAGATAGAACCACTAGTTGATATCAGAGTTTATTTATTGACAGCTATTTTCAGACAAATCAGTCGAGCAACGATCCAGCATGGGTAGACACAGAAAGAAAGGTTTTTTTGCGAGCTTATTTTTCATAAAATTAAACCATTTTAAAATAATTTGCTTAAAATTGATCACAGATGCCTTCCGTAATGTTGCTTTGCAAAAGTAAATTCAAGTAAGGGCGTATTTTGCTCACATATCTGCGAAATATTCTATAAACAGGACGTTAAATAATTTAGTAAATATGGCAATGGCACCCTATTTTAGGCCTAAAAGTACACTGCTCGACATTGAAAATGCAACACCAAGAAGGAGTGGTCAGAAATTGATGAAATTTGGTAAGAAGACAGAGACAGCATGGAACAATAAGTGATATTTATTTCAAAATAAATAAGCAAAATTTAGAGCGAGGACGGCGTCGGCTCAGTAAGAAGTAGGACCACCGCGGACAGCGATGCACGAAGAAACACGTCTAGGCATGGAGTCAATAAGCCTGCGGATGGTGTCCTGAGGGATGGCACTCCCTTCCCTTTCAACCATTTGCCACAGTTCGTCCTCTGAACGAGGCAGTGGCAGGTTCTGCAAACGGCGTCCAATCACGTCCCACACATGTTCGATTGGTGACAAGTCAGGAGAGTATGGTGGCCAGGAAAGCATCTGTACACCTCGTAGAGCATGTTGGCTGATTCGAGCACTGTGAGGCCGGGCGTTATCCTGTTGAAAAATTGCATTTGGCAGACCCTGAAGGTAGGGGATTGCCACCGGCCGCAGTACATTATCTACATATCGTTGGGCCGTCATAGTGCCCCGAATACGAACTAGAGGTGATACGGAATTGTATGCAATAGCGCCCCAAACCATTATGCCACGTTGTCGCGCTGTGGGGCGTTCCACAGTTACTGCCGGATTCGATCTTTCTCCACGTCGACGCCACACACGTATGCGATGACTATCGCTGGACAAACAGAAGCGGGATTCATCTGAGAACACTACGGTTTGCCATTCTGCCATCCACGTCGCTCTGGTCCGGCACCATTCCAAACGTTGGAGTCTGTGCTGTGAGGTCAATGGCAGTCTTCTTAGCGGGCGCCGTGATTGCAGGCCACGTGCAACCAGTCGACGGGAAATGGTTCTGGTCGACACAGGAACATCCAGGGTACCTTGCACGTGCTGCAGAATCGACGTACAAGTGACTTGCGGGTCCGCCACAGCTTGTCGGTGAATTCGTCGATCCAAGCGGTCTGACGTCACTCTGGCTGCACCTGCACCCCTCAATGTGGCTACATTTCCTCTTTCCAACCATCTCCGACACAGCCGATGCACAGTGCTTGCATCCATGTGGGTATTAGCTGCAATTTGACGTATGGACCAACCTCCTCTTCTCAGTCCGATCACCATACCCCTTGTAAAGTCGTCTATATGCTGGAAGTGTCTTCGTTGAGGACGGCGTGGCATTTCCTCCTATCACACGTATCCTTCGAGACAAAAACCAAATTTCTCGGATAATTAGTCTGGCAGAAAAACCAACATGAACATAGCCAACTTTTCAACTTCATTCTCTTATATCTTACTTCACGTGCGTAGGAGAGCTGCGCATTTCATATCATTTGCATAACTCAGTGACGTGCGTCTACGGTAAAATTTGCATGAATTTCTGACCACTCCTTCTTGGTGTTGCATTTTCAATGTCGAGCAGTGTATGTAAACCATTCCAAGTAATAGTTTTGAGCAGATAACAACTGAAAAAAGTTGTTTAAAAAAAACTTGGGCATAAATGGGTTAAAAACAATAACAACTTTTGATTGATGCTTAGGGACATTGGATTGATTACGAGAGCGAGGGTTCCCCACAGGGAAAGAACAATGGTTTCATATTTTTATGCAGAGCACAGCTGAAACAAGAAACGTCATTGATAGAATATCCAATAGATAACAAAAACTTATATTTTTTCGTCAAGAGTTGCACTGAAAGAGGGTGTAAGTGACGCTCTACAAAAGCACAACGGTGTTCTACACTCTTTTTTTAAGAAGTGTAATTCTTCAATTCAGGGTTTAAAAAAAAAGTTTTAATGGTACGAGTCGGCCTCTGTTTCTTTTTCTTTCAAATCAATGTCGTGTAGTCTTTTTAACTATTTTAACGAAGCGTAAACTAACAAGAGTCGAGTAACCAAATGAAAAGTATATGATTACCATTTTTTTTCTGAAATATCACAATTGATTAGATTTAATTCTGTTTGATGGACGAAAAAAATAGATTAAACCATTAATCGTAAAGAACAAACTAATGACTCGTCCAGTGAAGCGTAAAATAAAAACCTACCGGTATAGTACATGATAGCAACTTAACAACTACAGTTTGATCACATTAGTACCAACGTTAGAAGTACATAAAAAGAAAAAAAAATCCGTAAGTTTTTCTGGTAATTGTCCCTCTCAACAGGAAGATCTGTGTAATTGGCAAAAAAGTAACATGGAAGAAATACGATCGTTTGTTGTATCAGATCTAAAATATTTTCTAAGGTACACTTTTCTGATAAAGTTGTGTCCTCGGTAGCTTAGTAACTTTCATTTTGCAACTTAAACCTTAAATCAATGATTCCAAAACTATTCTGACATTTAAGTCTTTAGAGGGTAGTCGCGTAATTCTGTGAAAACTAAGCAAATTAATAAAAATAAACTTATTAATTTTGAAATATTTCCTGGTGCTCTTGCAATACTGGTACACAAGTTTTGTTTATTTTTTATCACATTTATAGTTAGTAATAATCTTACTTACGGAAAGGCAGAGTGAGAAAATCTTGCTCCAAAGAGACGCCATGGTAGTCCGGGCGCCAAATGGCTAATTATAGGGTAACCTTGTTTTGACTTATGAATAAAATTTTTTCGCTGTTTTTGATCGCTTATGTTATGTACATTTCAGATCCGATTGATGCCACTCTGTCATAGTTGAGCATTTTGAGAAATTCAAGATGGCGTCCAACATAGCGCTCAAAAAGTTAAATATAGTTTTGAGGCGATATTGTTACATGGCATATCCTTCTATATGTTTTTTGGGTCAAGGAGTTAGAATATAAAGTCATTTTTTGTTAAAAAACTAAATGCATGCGTAGTTTTTTAACATTTTATTGTACTAAATGGACAAAATTATATTGTAATGCTTAAAATAATAAATTAAGGAATTGCGTTTTAAATATTAACGTTAAGGATACAAAAGTTGACATAAAAAATATACATATATAGTTACCTGAGCTCAAGGTTACATAATTATGAGGTACAAATCAAGCTTAAATTCTTCTTCAGAGTCACTTTCTCCTATTGATTGAGCTATACTAGTGTTTGGATCACAGCACCTCTCCACTTCAAGTAAGCATTGACACAGCAAGCTACACGAAATATTACTTGCTCTGCAACTACATCTCATAGTAATGAAAGATTGTTGAGAACGGCATGAGCACTTTGTCATTGCTATAATACAATCTGGTGCAATTTGGGTATTTTTTGGAATGGCAATGGGAAAAGGCTCTTTATTTACTTCATCTTTTTGCCAACCAAATGATGTTGGATCTAGGTAAAGAAATTGTGAACTGCTTGCAGATAACCAAAAAATAGTTTGCAAGTGAGCTCGCTGGACATTTTTGGCAAAGTATTCCATAGTATGTGGTAATGAAGAAAATGAAGGTGCTTGTAGTTGCGCTTGACCTATCTTTTTTGCCCAAAGGGAAATTCTCACTTCTGTCAGATCTGTAGCACCCTCAATACCATAGCAAGAAGCAACAAAATTTGTGCATTCCTGAATTACTTCTGTCATACAGCTCTCTCTATGGCCCAATAATCTTAACCGTTTGCCTTTTTGGAGACACTTAAAAGCTATTTTCTTTCCAATCCCATAGAGAGGAGCAACAGAATCCCAACCAGAATCACAACCATGAGCCGCCGGCAAACTGGGAATTATCTTCGTGTGTTTCAAAACTGTTTCTTTGATATCTACTCTTGCCCGTCCTGGTTTCAACGATACCATGAAAACTTCATTTTTCAAATCTAATTGATGGTAATAAAACAACAGCAAAACGAAGACGTCAGTGTCGTCGCATATGACGTGAACAGTTTCATTTTCTTTTCTTTTCATTTCAGCTATTAGCTGTTGGAGCATTATAATATCTGCTTCTTCGTGTATTGTTTGTAAATCAGGTCTCTTTGTTAGGGTGCCCCTACATATTTCAAACGGTGTAGCATTTTGCCCCGTAAGAATCGAATGGTGCTCAAGTGGGACATTACAAACATTCGTAAAAATATACTGGCATAAAAGCTGGATCAATTGGCGTTTGTTATCATTACTTGACAACGTTATATTTTGTGACGAAAGTGGCGTTGTTTCAGTAATTTGAAACTTTTTTTCCCCAACTAGCTCTCGTTGCTCTCTTAATGCTATAGTCGTAGTATCTGTCGAACACCAGGTTAACATTAGCATCTTTTAATATGTCAGTGATTTTTTTTCAGGAATTTTTTTAAGAAATCACTCTCAATCCCTCCTACAGGCCAATGCACAGCCCACAGTAACGCACAACCGTCTATGATTATTAGTGTAGGTGGCTTACTTCTTCTAACAGACTGCACCACACTCGTGGCATTCATTAATGCGACTTACTCACAGCTTCTCTCATATGACCATTGTCTTTAAACATGGAAGGGGGGACAGAAGAAAGTTTATATTTTAGGATATCATCCATTTTTATACCTCTGTTTGCTTGGAGAGCAATGATTTTAGAGTATAAAAGTGAAGCGTCCATCTGCATTGCTGTTGGAATTTTGCCACCCTCTTTATCTTCATCCACGTTTATGACGAATTTTTTTAGGCTAACATGAAATCCACTTGGGAGGTTTTCTTGAAAATCATGAGCAACTATCTTAGCCATTTCATAAGCTTTGTCCACATCAGACTTAGCTACTACAATTTTTCCAGATACGATGTTTACCAATCCTTCAGGATGCTCCGATGGATTTAAAGGCTGTACGCACAATTCCAGTTTTTCCTTATTTTCTCCTTGTCTACAGTATCACGACTTATTCTTCCGTTGCTTTCTTCTTTGTGCACATGTATTTTGTCAGAAGCCTTGTGCTCCTGCATTTTTGAAAAGTCATCAATGAAAAGCAGCTAGTACAGTCGGCACTTTGTTAGGAATTCTTGATTTGGAAAAAGTGAACCATCTGCTTTTGTTGACTTACTGCTGGGTCGGCACAGTACAACCCGAAGAGATGAGCGATGAACGAGTGGGGGGAGAGGCCCCTGGGCGCTAAAATATGAGAGGGTTCCAAAAACTAAATAAACTAGATTTAAGCTGCACTGTAATTTATTTTCTGACATGTCATTATTATTCCTTTTCAACCAAATTAGTTTAAAAAAGCTAAAACATTAGATTTATTTTGTTAAGCTACACACACAATTCAGATGACATGTTCAACTATGTATAAAAATTTAAGTTATGAAAATGTTCAGTACTTTTCTGATAAACGTGTATATGCCCCTAACTGTTTCTTACAGAGGCTTTTAAAGTTGTAAAGAAAAGTTTCTTGATGCTAATTTTACTCCATACTTAAGAATTTATTTAAGAGTATTGGTGGGGGGGGGGGATAGAAAATACTAGCTCGGGCTCCATCATAACGTAGGATGGCTTCGGTACTCAGACAGTTCACTGTAGTGGGGTTCGAATATGTATAATTATATATTACGAGTCAATATCGCTTCAAAACAGCATTTTCAATGTTTTGAGCGCCATCTTGGACGCCATCTTGAATTTCTCAAAATGCTCAACTATGACAGAGTGGCATCAATCGGATCTGAAATGTACATAACATAAGCTATCAAAAACAGCGAAAAAATTTTATTCATAAGTCAAAACACGCTTTTCGAAATGGCGCCCGGACTATGGGGCTGGCTGCCCATGACTGATGAAACGCTTTAAGGGGGATGGGGCCTTCGTTAAATTGTGACAGTTTGTGATACAAGTACTAAGATTAAATTTAAAATTTAAACAACCCCTGACCCTGATTCCCGATCCCATATTAAATAGAACTTCTCTGGCATTTTAAATCTAAATATATTTTATTGTGTTCGAGAGGAAGGGGTAAATATGGAAAAGGAAAGATTATCTTTGCTAATAAAATTTGCTAACCGCAAAAGCAGAATAAAGAGTGAAAATTTAATTGAAAAGTTTTATACTAAAATCAACCACATGTGTTTTAATCGTTAACAAATAGAAACTAGCAACAATTAAACAGCTTAACATATTTATGCCCAGTAGCCTAAAAACGGGACCTTTTTTAGTTACTGCATACAAAAACCTGTAATGGGTATATCATTTTACTAAAGCTTTTTTTCACAAGTTAAATAGTCCTTCTTCTTCAGAAAACCAATTAGAGCCACTATTTGGACATCAGAGTTTATTTATTGACAGCTCTTTTCAGTCAAGCAACGATCCAGCATGGGTAGCCACAGAAAGTAAGTTTTTTTTTTTGCAACCTTTTTTTTTCATTAAATCAAACTATTTTAAAATGATTTGCTTAAAACTGATCAGAGATGCCTTCTGTAGTGTTACTTTGCAAAAGTAAAGTCAAGTAAGGTCGTGTTTTGTTCACATATCTGCAAAATATCCCATTAACAGGACATTAAATAACTTAATAAATGTGGCAAAGGCGAACTATTTCAAGCCTAAAATGTGTGTAAACCATTCCAAGTAAGAGTTATGAGCAGGTAAATATTGAAAAAAAAAAAAAATGTTAAAAAAAAATCTTGGGCATTAATGGATTTGAGAATTTTTTGCTCGTCGGCCAACAGTGACTTTGGTTACCTTTCGAATCGTGTAAATTTAAGCCTTAGCCGCATTTGCTGAAAAACGTTACAATACGAGTCTCAAGTAGCATTAACTCATCGGATTTTGCTCGGCCGATCAACAAACTCCTCGTAAACTGATCCTGTAACGCACGATGACATCGTTCCGATCAGTATCCGAGCACGGTTTTCGATGAGCTACTTTTCATCGGAAATCGATATCCTTCCGATCAACTTTCCCGATGAAAATAAGATGAGCTATATTCCATCGGAAAACGATATCCTTCCGATCAAGTTTCCCGATGAAATTCCTCAGCACGGGACTGTTCTGCTCGTAAATTGCTCCAAATCTCATCGTATTCTCATCGGATTTTGCTGCTCGGATTCTGCTCGGCCGATGAGACATATTGGATCATCGGCCGATGAGAATTTCATCGGGTTTCGATGAATGGCCGATCATCGGCAGATGAGATGATGCTGCTAAGGGGTTCTTTTTTACATGGAAGTTCCAAACACATCTTATCAGACGCAGAATTTTTTTTTCTTTCTTTTGGTACTATTTAAAAATTTTCAAGTATGTTAACATTTCAAAAATCATGAAAAACATTTTAAACGTTTTTAATTAATATCTCTGTTAATGTCATCCGCAGACGTGACCTAGCCAAGAACATTTTCGATCACTTGACCTTAAAAAAATCAAAATCGGTCCATCCGTGTAGGAGTGAGCGTGCCACAGACTTGTGACACGCTAACGCCTAAACGGACGTTAGCGTGACAAGGAAAGGAGTCATAAGGTTGACGTGCACACAGAGGCGTCACACTTATGACTCCTTTCCTTGTTACGTCAGGGGTATAAAAGGGAAGAAGGAGATAACAGGAAGTGTAACACCGCGCATTTTTGTAAGAATATATATCTGAGAAATCGGGTTATATATGAAGTTAAAAGACCCGAAATCTAAATTCTGCTAGAATTCATTTTTATATATTTTTCCTGCAGTATTCCTGCAGTATTCTACTTATGACTTAAAATATTTTTTTTTAAATATAACAGGATTTATGAGGTTCAAAAATTTATTTATTTTAGTTTTTCTATCAATTTTTCCTTGGAGAAAGATTTTTCTCAGTAAGGACGGCAGAACAGGCGGAGGGTGTATGATTAAGGGCACACAAAGATTGTATGCCCTTACATGCCCGTTATGGAGACATAAGGTCGAAAAATATCACAAAATTTTGATAGGGGCCGGATTTAAAGACTTGGCAAAAAATCGATCACGCTATTTCACCGTCTGCATGTGCAAGACATTTATCTACACAAATCATACAAAAAACGTCTACCTGTTTTCACAGAAACTCGATTACTTTGGCGATTTTTCGTAAGACATTTTGAAAAAGGGGTCAGGAGGGCAAAAATGCATGCGTCCAGAAACATGTTTTACAATTATCTTTCAGTTGCTACTCATTTAAAAAATCATTTTCACACTATCTTATGGTTTCCAAGTAACATGAAATACACAATATCTAGCGAACAAAACTACGAAGAATTAACAAGCAGCAAATGCCGAAAATAGGAAATACATATTCTTATTTTCTATCAGCACTCGAGAAAATATTTACAAGTTAAACATTGGTTTAATAGCATCTTTATTACATATTTTATTGGTTTTTGGCAACAACATAGCTTCCATTTTGTTCGCAGAGTCTTGTAGATGACAACATCGGGCGCATTGCCAGATTAATGCAAGAAACATTTAAGGAGTTCCATCGCAATGATTCTTGCTCGTTAGTAATATATGTCAACAGTTTGTTGCTAAGACATTTGTAACCGGACTTAAAAGAAAAAACAAACAAATACCTTTGTGCATAAAAGGAAAATTAAAAGGGCAACGTTTTATTGCACAAAACTTGCGGATCTTTCAGACACGTGTTTAGGTGTTATGAGAAACTCCTTTTGCAATGCAAAAGAAAATCGAAACAAGGAGAATATTAGGTGTCGAAGCTTCAAATCATTAGGATTTAAAAGGTGATTTAAAACTGTGCAGAAATGCAATAATAATATATATTTTTCGCTAAATTTAATTTTTGAAATAAAATAAATTTGACTACTCAACTAAAAAGTGAAATAATAAGAAAATAATAATAAGAAAAAATATATAAAAATAATGAAAAATGAAAATAAATGATAAATTTTTAAATTTTCTTTTAACTTTGTACTGTCTTTCCATGACACCTATTTCGAAAATTTCCTAAATAATTTCATTTAATCTGGTAATATTTTTAAATTATCTAAGGTGTACAACTTTGGTGCATATCTATCCAGTTGGAATTCTACAGTTAAAAAACAATATGAGTTTCTTTTTTCTCCTGATAGCAAACTTGTATTGTTTTATGTCTATTCCCCGGTAACACTATCAACGATATTAACAAAAAACTTTTTTGGATGAAATTGCAAACGAAAAAAAAATGTAGACATATTATTTCTCAAAACTGTTGTTCTATAACTGTAACTTCCCTTTATAAATTGAACGATTTTTCAAAGGCTTATTTTGCAGCTCTGTTTCACAAAGAGGAGAGAATCTGTTATTTCTGATAGCTTAGTTTAAAAATACACAACACAAATTCTCAATGGACTATTTTATTTCACGGCTTCTCTAAGCGCATACTCACACACACTCTCTCTCCGGTTACATATTAACCGACAACTGCTAATCTTTAAAGTAGGTGGCACCGCGATAGGCATGCAAACGCAACAGAATCAACGAATAAAATATGGTAAGTTTCCAAAAATTATGAACAGAATTTATGAACAGAATTCATAAGTATTAAGCATGATTTGAACTATTAATAGAAATATTCATAAATTCAAAATATAAACAGAAAATTTCAATGTTATTTTTAATTCGATGCTGCATCATTTTAAGGCATTAAACTCTGTAAACTCGTATAAATCTTTCTTTCGTTCTCTAACAGACCTTCTTAACAGCCAGAAAGAGACCCAAATACTTCCAGTAAAAGAAGTATCTCGGAGAACGGGGAAGATAATAGCTAATTCGTATTCGATGTAGCTACAACTCAGTGAATTAAACTTTATGGCTCATTTCGAGCGAAACCAGCCGTTCTCTACGGAATTCCTGAATGAAAATAAATTGGTTGATTTTATCTTTCCTCGCAGCACCGTACTACTTTTCTCAAAATGCGCTAATTTCGATAAATTGCTTTAATAAATCTGCTTTTTCTCACACATTAGCACTTCTTCAAAAAAATGTGTCTGAACACCGGAATAATACATTTCCATTAACTCGCAGCAAATTAGAGGTTTTTTTAAATATGCCTCTCCTCACTATTTTGAGCTTTGATGGGACGTTTATGGGCTGTTTTAAACCTTTCCTGTAGTTGTCATGAGATCGTATATTTTCTATTTCAGGTGCGAAGAAAACATTTTTGTAAAGTATGAAAGTGCACCGTAGAAAAAATCGTGTGTTGCATCAAAAGATTGTGATAGTGTGCTTGCAATAAATATTAATGCGTTATTTTTTCCATATTTAAAACTAAAAATTTTTTTGCCTTACCATTTTTTGTCAACATCAATTGTAATGGATTTTGTTGGCTTTTTGTTTCCTGGATTGCACAATCAAATTTTTGAGCTCATTTTAAAAACTCAATTTCTAAAATACCTCACCAACTGAAAGTAATAAAGCACTAAAGTCTCCAAAACTCCTTCAGATGGTGGTGATACATTTTAAACATTACATCACTTGACATTATCAGTTCGTCAAAACATTCCCATGCCAGAAAGTCCAACACCCATAAAAGATTCATAGCATGAAACATTTATCCTTTTTAGCCAACAAGATACATAAAAGATTTCATGAGCAGAGTAAAAATGGACAGATGCGAATAAAGAGCCGAAAGAGAGATATGCGAATTCACCATTTGTAGTAAATACTTAAAGTTTAAGAAAGTTTAACATGTGATTAGTTTGTTTTTTAACTCAATTTTAAAGTTAATTTTAACAACTCAGCTCCTAAAATACATCATCAACTCACAGTAATGAAGCGTTCCAGTTTCCTGGATTGCAACAATCAAATTTTTGAGTTTATTTTAAAAACTCAATTTCTAAAATGCCTCACCAACTGAAAGTAATAAAGCACTTCAGTCTCCAAAGCTCTTTCAGATGGTGGTGATAGATTTTAATCATTACATCACTTGATATTATCAGTTCGTCAAAATATTCCCATGCCAGAAAGTCCGACACCCATAAAGGACTCACAGCATGAAACATTTATCCTTTTTAGCCAACAAGACACATAAAAGATTTCATGAGCAGAGTAAAAATGGACAGGGGGAATAAAGAGCCGAAAGAGAGATATGCGAATCTCACCCATTTCATTCATTCTGCATAGTAGCGTTAGAGGGGAGTGACAGGACTGACAAATGCCCGAATAGTCCTGATGTATTTCAATTCATCTGTTTCTCACTTTGGTTTGATAGTAACAAGAATACATTTGGCAAGGATTTACATTGAGAGATGCCGCCTCGAGATACGGAAGAAGGGATGCACTATTTTAAATTCAGATGCTTGATACTTGGTTTGAAGGAAGGGGAAAAACTATACTTTGTGGGATGCATTTTTAAAATGAAAGATTTTTGGAAGAATGTCATATTTCGACGGCACACTCTAAAATATAAGTCAGTTTTGAAGTTTTTAATAAAAAAATTACTTCAGAGGAGTTCGAGTCGAAATATTGCCTACTCGTATCAATAGGCCCCTATATAGACGAGCCGACGCATCAAGATTAAGTTTGACCACTTTGGATCCAGCTCGTGTTTGAGGATTGTCTTTTCTGGCGAGTTATCGCTTTTTAGTAACTTTTCACGTTCATTTAACAAAGCTTGGCAATGTCCGGAAACTTTTCTCTGGTAACCCTAATTCCGCAACAATGAAAAATGAAAATAAAAGTTAATGAGTTGGATCCAAAGTGGTGAAACTTAAGCTTGATGCTTCGGCCTGTCTATATAGCGTCTCTAGTGGTATGGATCAGAAGTAAAAAAAAAAGCAATTTCTAAACACACAGACCGCGCTTAAGCAATAATTGTATACAGATAAGCAACTTCAACGTTAACTATCTCTTTTATAGTTGACTGTATAGTTAGTAATATGGTACGCGGTCGTGCCATAATGTAAATACAGTATTAGCAGGGGGCGGCGCATGTAGCGTGAACTATATAACACAAGTATTTGAAAACAAACATTCAAGTAACACTTGCTTTGTAATCTTCAACACATTAGACATTAGTCCAAAGGCCGATTATGCAAACCTGGCTGGTTTTTTCTTTCACTGCAATCATTTGTTGTAAATACTTAAAGTTTAGTTTACCAGCTGACCCGTGAGAAGAATTTGTACTTGACAGAGGAAAAGCAAAAGCTCAGTTTTTAAGTAAGTTTTTTAATAACAGCAAATGCTACTAAAATTATAGTCTACCCCTCCCCCCCCCCCCGAAGAAAAAGGAAAAAAACATTTTGAGAAATAGTATAATGATGAAAAGTTAATTCTGCTAAAGAAAAAAGTATTAAAATATTTTCCGGCATAGAATCGAACTCATACCCTTCTTATTAAAAGCATGACGCTTTACATAACACGCCACTGCATCTTAATTTCGTTAGGCTATTTATTTCAGTAGTGTGTCATGAAGAAAAACAAAAAAAAAAAAAAAGGTTTCTGATGACAAAGGCTTTGTTCGTCTAAAATCTAATTTTTAGACCGCGGTTTTATTAGCTGGAAATATATGCTTTAAAATGAGGGAAAAATTATGGAATTCAATAGAGAAATAAGGAGGATTTGGACTTTTAACAGAAAAAAAAGCTAAAAAAATAATATATAGGATTTTATCAAAACATTAGTCTTCTTTCTAATTGAAATTTTAATCACTTAAGAACCAATAACTACAAAAAGAAAATTTCTAATATTTACACACTTCTTCTAACGTATTAATTTAAAAACATTATTGAAAGAAGAAGGAAAACATTAGCGAGCATAATACAACGCAGTATTTATTACACAAACACATAATGGTTAAATGCTTAAGAGTTTAAACACAAAGTATAAGTTTAAGGATTTCAAAAAAGATGTTTGCTGCTTCCTTTTTAACGCTACATCTCAAACCCCAATCAAAGAAAAAAGCAACTAATTAAATAAGTTTCCACCTTGAATGCATTAAGTGACACAAACTATCCAGTCTTTTACTTTTAAAACTGCCTCAGGAATTAAATGACAAAGAAACCTAGTTAAACATTGGAAAAAAAAAGAAAGAAAAGAGAGCAAAACAAATGAAATAAATCGTCAGAATCCTCAAAGCACCCATTCTGCTGCTCTCGTTTGTTAACTTAGGAAATATATTTTGAATTTCGTGGTTATTTAATTTGCTTTACCCTCAGGTCAATTAGCAAATGTGGGCATTCATTGAGTTAATGGCAACTATTTGCATTTGGAAGATTTGCTTTCGTGAGTGATTTAGACTGTAGAGAAAAAATGCTCAGCACGACACTACAAATAAAAGGGGGAAAAAACTTCAGAGATACAAACAAAGGTTACGGTTAGAAACGTTTTAATAGTACTTGTATTTTTTTTAGCAGTGCCAGTAATTTCTTTCGCATTAGAAACATCATATCTAATTTATTTATTTATAAATGTGCGTGGACTACTGTTCTGAATATATCATTACATATGACAGTATTAACTAATATTTATGTGAAAAAAAAGATTACTTTAAGTTAAATAAATGCTTTTAATCTTCAAATAACCAAGATGAATAATATGTAACAACATTTTTCCAGGTTATCCCAATTTAAACGAAATTAGATCATATTCGATCCCTCTGCTCACCTATTCTCGATGCGATTACTACATTTATTAGTGTCAGAAATTTAAGACGGCAACTGTCGCCAGTTCTATTTCGACGTAATTGAATTTAGAACTGTTGAAATATATCTATATAGTTAAATATTTATTCATAAAAAAAACTAGCTCTGTTATAGAGGCCGCAGGTTTTCCACTTCTACTATAGGAGAATGCGTTATTAACTTTTACGGTTTACAATGGGTTGAAGCACTTCATACTGATGGGTATGAGATTGGTTTTACGCTGCAGATGTCAATCGCAGTTCTTCACTATTACCAAGCCGTTCCAAAAGTTCGTAAACAGCCAAGAAAGCGTGTCAAGACTTATTTCATTCGAAACCGGCTAAATGGTGCTTTGGTCAGATCCGAATGTTTGTAGTACTATATCAGAAAGTCTTGGAAATTGATGGCTTTTCGTTTTGATGAATAATGTTCGTTGTTTTTATTGTTACTTGGGAGGTAAAATTTAAACTTTTTACAAATGTTTGCGAATTTTTGAGACAACATAACGAACAGGATCAACATTTATCTATTATAAGAAGTTTTCTTCGACTTTCTACCGACAGTTGACGAAACGTTCGCAAATCATGCGTTGATGTTAAATAGTCATCATATATTAAGAAGTTCCATCCTTTTTTTCAACCCCAACATTTCCACAACCATCTCCAGAAAGCTGTAAAATGCAGCGTTCCGACATTTGGAGAGAAAAAAAAATCCTGAGATATTTTGGAGCTTTCATGGAAAGAATGCAATGCAATCTTTCCTCTAAGTTCAACTAAAAAACTCTTCATCTCTAAGTTGCCACAACTTTATTTAAGACTATCGTATATTTGTGGGGTCGCTGTGGTATCCAGAAGTATTCAACTTTTTTAGGGCGTTCATTGAAAGAATTCAATGCTGCTTCTAAGTTCAGTAAAAAAGAAAACCCCTTCATATCTTTGTTGTCAAATTACTTACTCCTCCCGCGGATCCTATGTTGGACATGACTGCTCTAAAGTAACCTCGAACTTAAATATATGGCCCTATCCCTAGTTAGCCAACCTTTCTCAACCCTTTCTTCTGCGAAACGGTATAGTCTGCACACCAGCGACTTGTATCGGATATTTAGTGAACGTTAAATATAAGTTACTTGATCAGTGTGAAAAATGTACCTCAACCAAGTAGTATAATACAACTCTGCTACGCTGACCTCCGATAATGAGAACTTTTACCTGTTTTTCGGGTAATAGGAAAGGGAAATAGTTGTGGCTTCGAGTTACAATACTTTCGTAAAACGACTATGATAGTAACCCAATTCAGTTTAATGCCAATTTCCCTTCCCTATTCTCGAAAATGAGATAAACATTGTCAACGTCACAGGTCCAGGTCGACTAACTAAAATTCGCGATAGATGTTTATTCTGAAGCAAGCCAATTTTCGAACATATGAAGATATGCATTGTTGATTGATTATAGATCAAACTTAGTATGATCCTTTTTTATCTTTTCTTGCCCAGGGACGCCATTTCAAGTTTTTCCAGGGGGGGGGGGGTGGCAAGGGTGAAAGCACAGTGCAATTTCATTGGAAAAGAGCAAAAACCACGCCCATTTCTATGTAAATACATTGATTTCTCAAAGCCAGGGGGAGCAATTGACCCCCCTGCCCCCCCCCCCCCCCAATGGCGGGCCTGTACTTGCCCCACTTTCAAAATAAGCGGCTCGTACATTGTTCAGTACTAGGACAACACGTTTAATATTTATTTCTGCGTAAACACCAGACTTAAAATGTAAAAGATTTAGATAAAAGCAAGGAAACAACCAGGGTTTAAAGTAAACCCCGTCCATAAACCCGCGTTTTCCGAACAACCCAACAGGGCATCCCTTTATCACTCCTAACGAGAGCAATAAATCTCTCGTAACAAGAAAAGCGACTTAAATAGTCATAGGGCTTAAGAGATTCCAGACTTCAATGTAAACGAAACGCGGAAAATGCGCCACTTCCTTACGTTTTATGACGCACTTGGCGGGTAATAATGTAGATCCCGTGGCGGCTGAAGGGTCGTTTACGTGATGAGCTTGCAGTCTTCCTCCAAAGAAAGAAATTCAAGAAAGGGCTTTAGCTTGTAAGCGGGAGTAAGCATTCTCACGTTGTTCAAGAGGTACAGTTGAAGACTTAGTGGAAATGAGTGTAGGATATCACTACACTGTTAAAAATTTTCCTAAAATTTTACGGTAAAAGTTACTGGCATCCATGTTGACAGTAACTTTTACCGTAAAATAGCTTTTTACTGTAAAATTTTACGGAAGAGAAAACGAGAATTAAAAAGCGTGAGATATGAATGAGAAGGATAGAACCCGGAATCCAATTTTTTCACACTGCTTTACTATCCACGGTACCAGATGAGATACATCAGGAGAGCAGAAATAGGGTGTCATCTGCATCTCACAGTAAGTCAGGTGGTGATCCATTGGAGCTGTAATCGCATTTTTTTATCGGTACGATTCACTGTAAAAAATTTCTGCACGGTAAACGCTACATTTTACAGTAACATTTACCACAAAAGCTTCCTGATTTTTTTACAGTGCGAGAGCTCAGTTTACTAGATATTTTCTATAGTAGTGCTTCAGTTTTTTTTCTTACAGTGCATATCGTTACTAAAAAGCTTACGAAATCCCAGTCTCCTTGGGATTTTACATAAGTTACTGCAATTGAGGCAGGGAAAATTCAAGTTTTGAATAAAACGCGTTGGCAGATCAGAGGCAGGCTGATATTGAAAACTTTTTCTGAGTTACGCTGTATATCAGCACGTACCAGGGCTACTAGGTCCATCTTTTGCCCCAAAACAGATCAGAGGTTCGCTTACTATTTGAACTTCCTATCTCCAAATTTGTAATTTTGGCACTTGTATCCCTATGTTTCTCACTGCAACAGTTGATTTCAACAGTACACTTACAAATTTTCCTGAAATTTTACGGTAAAAGTTACTGGCATCCATGTTGCCAGTAACTTTTACCGTAAAGTAGCTTTTTACTGTAAAATTTTACGGAAGAGAAAACGAGAATTAAAAAGCGTGAGATACGAACGACAAGGATCGAAACCGGGATCCAATTTTTTCACACTGCTTTACTATTCACAGTACCAGATAAGACACAGCAGGATCTCGGAAATAGGGTGTCATCAGCATCTCACAGTAAGTCACGTGGGGGCCGTGGTGGCCCGATCGGTAAGGCATCGGACTCGTGTCCGGAGGGACCCGGGTTCGAAACCCAGCCGATCAAAGATCCACCGCCTTGATTAATGGTGGCTGGGAGGCGTTAAAAATGTCGTGGTCACAAAGTCCTCCAAGTGAAACGATACCTCTGGGGGTGCTGGGCCCTAGGGTTTGCTCGACCCTAGGTTCTGGTTCAAAAATTAAGAACAGAGCGCTCTTCAGGGCCCTATCCCGGTTAAACCACGAAGCTGTGGTAGGTACGGGGGACCCTGGAGAGTGTGAAGTGAAGTGTGAAGTAAGTCACGTGGTGATCAATTGGCGTTGCAATTGCAATTTTTTTATCGGTACAATTCACTGTAAAAAAATTCTGTACGGTAATCGCTACGTTTTACAGTAACAATTACCGTAAAAACTTCCTGAATTTTTAGTGTATATAGCTCAGTATACAGAAGAGTAGTATCTCAGTAGAAGAGTAGTATACTCAGTATAGAACAGTGTATGTAGCTCAACTAGTAGATATTTTGCCCTCATCTGCAAGAAAAGTAAATTTATAAACGCCGAACAGTGAAGTAAATGAAAAAATCGTTTTTGTTTTAATAGTAATTATAACTAAGCTGTAAACAAAACTGAGAGAAATACAAAATTAAAGTTATGACTATCCTTCAATTAAGTATTTCATTAATTAAAAAGCGATAGCTTTGTGCGTAAATTAGGTAAAATTGGAAGTAACGTTCAAAAGAACAAATAAGATAAAAAGATTAAAAGTTAAAAGGCGCAAAACATGTTTCGGAGGCAATAGCCTCCTTCTTCAGTGCCCAGACAGCAAATGGAATGAAACAAGGTCATGGAAGAGTTTAAATACGAAAAGGAAAGAAGATGGACCAATCAGATCTAAGCATGTGCTTGAGGTAATATTTGATGTATCAGAATATGTAAATTTGAGCCAATATTTAAGGGATTGCTGTTCCTTATATCTATAGTCTCCTATATCTCTAAAATCTTAATCTAAACTCGGAAAATGCGGCACTTCCTTTACGTTTCATGACGCACTTGGAGAGTAATAATTTAGATCCCGCGGCGGCTGAAGGGTCGGTTACATGATGAGCTTGCAGACTGCCTCCAAAGAAAGAAATTCTTATAAGGGTCTTAGCTTAAAAGCGGGAGTGAATATTCTCACCTTGGGTACAAGGTGCAGTTGAAGACTTAGGCAGGAATTCAAGTGCAACAGGCGATCGCAAATTACAATCGCTGCTGGAAATGAATTAAATTAGAACGTTTCTTGATAAAAACATCGTGACGTCAGCGTGACGTTTGCCTATGAAAAACGAGCTAGATAAAACGTCACAGCCTACTTTCCGAATAAGAGGAGATCGCTGACTGCTTGTGAGCTCTTATTGGCTCCACCCGTAGTGACGCCAGTGTCAAGTTAAGTTGATGATAATGTAATTCACTTCCAGTAGCGACTGCAATTCGAAGCAATTGCAATGGTGTTTCACTTGAATCCCTGCCTTAAAGTGAAATGAAGCCAGGATATTGCTATGTAGCTCCTAGAAGATATTTGCCTTCCCCTACACCAAGCGGCTCTCAACCAGAGGGGAGTAGAGGAATTTCAAGGGCGGCAAGAATGTTTCATGAACATTAATAAATAAATATAAAATAATGAAAAATGATCAAATAGGCTTTGTGCTGAACTATATTTGAAGTTAAAAATCAACGTAAATAAAGCACAAATAAGGTAGAAAGTACAGCAAATAGCTATTTCAAGGCTACAATGGAGCCCCTTCATCAGTGCAAGAAGCTCAGCAAACAACATGAAAGCTGTAAGAGAACTGAGCGCGAAGCACGTGTGCCCCGGTATTTATAACAAATGGGCGAGTGCGCTTGAACTCACAACAAAGCGGGAAAACACCGACCAATCAGCGATCAGCGAAACGCCAGGAGAGCGAAGAAAAGGGGGGAAGGCGCTCTCCTGGCGTTTCGCTGATCGCTGATTGGTCGGTGTTTTCCCGCTTTGTTGTGAGTTCAAGCGCACTCGCCCATTTGTTATAAATACCGGGGCACACGTGCTTCGCGCTCAGTTCTCTTACAGCTTTCATGTTGTTTGCTGAGCTTCTTGCACTGATGAAGGGGCTCCATTGTAGCCTTGAAATAGCTATTTGCTGTACTTTCTACCTTATTTGTGCTTTATTTACGTTGATTTTTAACTTCAAATAAATATAAAATAGTTTGAATTTTGACATCTTGAACTCTAATTATGCTTTTCGCAATGACGAATTGCGAAAGGTGTACCTCTGTGTGTGTGTATAGTCGGAGACGTTGGCAGAGGGCCAATCTGAAAGCGAAACTACACGAAGTTTGAGTAACAAAGATAAAACATATAGCAATTTTTCATTGCTAAAAACAAAAAAATATGGATGAAATAAAATGTAAAACTTACTAAACTTGCAAATAATAAATCCAACGTTAACCCATAAACGCCTAGCGTCCCTTTTTAGGGACGGTCCAAAAAAGGGTCTGAATTTCCCCAACATGAACATTTCAACCAAATAGTAGTGTTCAACTAGTACCTTGGTATTGTTTCAATTCGTTATTAACAGATTGCAGCGCATAACCATTGTAAAGTGTGTTCCGTAGCAGTATTAATATGATCTTCATCAAAAATGACATCGTTCACAATGTCAAGAAAAAAAGCTAAGTTTTCAAAGTTATTCCCAGCTTCCCAGTTTATGTTGATTGCTGATTTTATTTTTTCTTATAAAATGTTTTTTTAAATATGATATCTTCGGCAGAAAAAAAAAATTAGTAAAAAAAGTATTTACCCTCTGGGGTCTATCGTAACTTTTAAGGGACGATTTTTCTTTCCTTAATAAGAAAGTTATTTTTTACGTAATATTTTTTTATTATTTTTCCTGTCCATTAAACACTGTTTGTAAGCAGTGTATAAAATATCTTTGGAAAAAAATGTCAGGCATTAATGGATTAATTAAGCACTAATACGCATTGATACTGCAGTATCCCTGCGTATTAGTGCTTAATTAACGTTGGATTTATTGTTTGCAATTTTTTCACTAAGGTATCTATTTTCTTCTTTAGGGTCATTCCATGAAAAAGTCAACCTCAGCCGAAGAAAAAAAAAAAACAAAATGAAAAAAGTTTTAAAAAAATGAATAAATAAATATACAAAAAAAATTCAGACAACATAAGGAGTTAAAAAAAATTGAAAAAGTATTGTAATTATCACTAAGATTAGCCATAATAAATAGTTTGTAGTGTGTTTACTGCTTGTTATTCGATGGTTACGTTAGTCACGTTACGTTAGTCACACTCCATCTTGAGTAAAAGTGACACTTAAGACTTAAAAAAAATAAGATTCAATAAATGTGTTTTATGTTTTTAAAAGCCAACTTTACACATTTTTCAAATATGTCATTCAATTTTTAACACTTGCTTAACTTTGAGAAATTTTCGCCTCACAACATGAGCATTCATTTTCAGGGTTGCAAAAATGTCACGTTAGTCCCGCTGCTATTTTGGTTGAAAAAATATCTACTGTCAGTAATTTTGCTTCAAATTCTTAGCAGAAATGATACATAGGTACCATGTACATTGTGAATTCACCAGCATAACTAAAAAATATTTTTTATCTTTTAAGTTACAAGTAAAAACAGTTACAAAATTAGCTCTGAATGTTACGTTAGTCACTATGGAATGACCCTTTACTAAACTTGCTTAGTTTTGTGAATACACATAATATCCGCTTCATTTTGAGAAAATATGCTTTTAGAGGGGTTATTGACTATTCCGGACTAAGTCCATAGCGAGGACGAAACTGCAGTCTCTAAACATTTAGAAGAGAGACAATACATGCTGCATTTCAGCGTCGCGGCTCAGTATTTCAGAAATGTGGCTAGCCTACGTGTGGCTCAAACGTCCCCTTGAGTTGAAGACCACAAAAATGATATTTAGAAAACCCAACAAACATGGAATCGTACCCTTAACACGTTGACTGCCGACTACGAGATAACTCGTAGGTAGCGATCTTTTCAAGGACGCCAACTACGAGTTATCTCGTACTGTATTCACTTGCCATTCTTGTGTTGCTACGATTAAACTCGTAATATATCGGTGCTAATATCGATAGATGGCTTCTTGGGAAAGAACAAAAAATCAATGTTGGCTTGCATGAAAAGACAATTTATATTATACTTTTACTCTTTTATTTTACTTTTAAATTTATTTTTTTATTTTTATTTTTTTATTTTTTTATTTTACTTTACTTATTACTCTTTTATTTTATAACTATGCTCTAGATTTAGACTTTTTAATAATATAATGTAATAAAATCAAAATTTCATTTTTGGCCAGAAATCTGAAAATTACTGTGGCAGTCAACGTGTTAATTCAAATCTCGGCATGATCTCGAAAATATTTCAAACTGTATAAGCCTTGAAGTATAAAAGTGTCAAAGACTAAGCCGAAAATAGAGCGCGAAAAGAAATAATACGCAACAAATTCGAAAATATGATTCCTTCCGTACCTCAAAAGATGAATATTGCTTTAAAAGAAATCCATCACTTTTTTTTTTGAAATTGTATCAAATGCGAATGCCCTCTTTTGCATGATATCTAGACCAAGCCAGAGAAAAAAAAAAGTAAAATGAAATTCATCCACTTTGCTGCAGCTACTTTTTTTTTCTCTTCGAACATAAAAGTGGATTGCTTTCATCTTGCCAGTTGATGGAAGTGAAGAATAAAAATCATGTGGAAATGTTTGTCAGTCTGACTTAGAACCTAAAGCAAAGTTTGAAAGAAAGATGTGTGGGGGTCAGTTGGGGAAAAGGGAACCAGAATTTCAATGTTTCAACTTTAAAATCGTCCCTCTCTTTTTGGATCAACTAAGAAATGATACTTTGTGCATTATATTCAAAGCTGTAAAAAATTAATGTTTTTACAGTATACTATAGCTAATTTTATAGTAATAAACTACTCATTCCTAGTTTTACAGCAATAAACTGAAATTTCAACTTTTACACTACTAAACTGTAAAATTGCTAATTTTACAGTTTACAACCTTGTATTTTACAGTTTTAAAATGAAACCTCTGCTGCCAGTATTGTTACGTCGTTTTTACAGTATAATACAGCTAAATTTTACGGCAATAAACTGTAAAATTTCTAAATAAACAGTAAGAAACTAAAATTGCTAGTTTTACAGTTTATTTATTGTGCATTTTACAATTTTAAATTGGAACCTCGGCTGCCAGTATTATACTGTAGAAACATTTCCTTTTTTTGCAGTGAAGAAATGTGACTTCATGACTGTTTGTTTGCGAATAATAAAGTGTGTAACTTACCCCAGTGTGTGTTTCTCCAGAGAGGAAGGGATAAGTGGAGACTGAATTCTGCACCGGGAGATTGATGTAAGTCGATAATATTACACAGTTTACAGTATTAGATTTTGGGTTATCAGAAACTCTTCACCTGCAATGCTCAATTTGAGACCCGTAGGTCACGTACGACCCGCGGAATTCTCTAAGTTACGCGTAAAAGCATTTTTAAAATAAAAAACAGCTCTAAATGTAAGTCAAATACAAACAAAAGTGCAATTTCTATCAAAGTTTAATCTTCAAGAAAGTTATACCAAGATTGAAAACTTAATTGGTTACATTTACCACAGATATAATTCAACCGCGACGAGATGGCCGGTGTCAATCAAATGAGAAAACGAGTCCATTCCTTAAAATAGGTATTAACATAGGTAGAATTTCTACTCATTCAAATTCCCCCATCAATTGTGAATCCCATTCCTCAATTTTCATCTGCGTATCACCCCTTCCTAAAAATGGGCAATCCTGAAAAAAGGAGGAGTCATAGGCCATCTCTGCGAAGTTGAATTATAATTTATGGGGTAAATAGGAACACATAAATTACACAAAAAAAGAAGCAGGAAAGGGAAACTTCATAAGTAAATGCTTTTAAAAATTTCCACATAACACGAAAACTTTCCTGAAACCAGTTGCTTCGCATTTATAGTCCAGCTGCAACGAATTATGTAAAAACACAATAGACATTAAAAAAGCCACTGTTTACGTAGATGATGATGATGACGTCTATGCCATTGTCTGGGAGAGCGGAACTGTCACAATGTTTTTTCTAAGTTGCTTAAGCTTCACTTTACCGAGAGTTTAGTTTTAAAGATCACCACAAGTGTGTTAATAAAATTGGTTTCCACTTACCCCAATTTACCTCAACTGCGAGTAGCAGAAATTTTTTCCCACTGATTCACCGGTCTACAGAAAACTTCTCTTCCCCCACTTTTTATATTTTTCCATTTAAATGAGGACTTTTCATTTAATATTTCTTGTTTGACGTGGCTCTAAGTCACTCTGAATGGTAACATATCTCTGAAACAGGTTCAACATTCGTTTAAAACGAGCTTAATAACTAAGGTTTCTTGATTTTGAATAAATGTGCAATAGTTAGTAATTTTTCCTGTGTTTTATATCAACAAACATAATGAAAATTTTAAAATAAAGAGGAGAATTTTAAAATAAAAGTGAATGTGGCTCGATTACCTTGGGTGACTGTAATATAATATTAGATCTACCTCTTTTCCCAAGAGCATACTGCGTAACACTGTCATTGAAAGAAAAACATATTTTTATCCACTAAAATAATACCATGTCATCAAACTGGCTCAACACCTACACCTATTACACATTAGATTTTATGATCCTTTCCAGAAGTCTTTCCCATAAGTACAGTTATGCTTCTGGTCTCACAGCACGATATTCCGCGCTTTATGGGAAATGGGAATAAATCGCATTAGGCTTCATGTTTACAGCGAAGAGTAAAATATAAAGCAGCCACCACCAGAATGCATCTGTTCTAAATTCATTAGTTAAGAGGCCTTTCTCAGTGCATGCACTGGGTGGTGAAACTGCATATTTTCAAAGTAATTCATAGGAAGCAAGAACTCGAGAATTCGACGAGCGAAAAAGAGAGAGGGTATCTTAATGAATGCATTCTGCAAAGCGAAGTATTGCTCAATTTAATATAAGTCGCTTCACATATTTAGAATAGCGGTTTTGATGAAAATATAGTTCCATTACAAAACTGTTATTTTTAAATTTTGAAAATGAAGGGTTTTCGTAAAGGGGTGTTTATTTAGAGATTTCCACGCTGATAAAAATGATGACTTGAAATCACTCACTCTTGGGGGAATATTTCGTTAATAAATAAGTTTTCTATTGTGACAAACAATGTGTGACCTAGAAATGAAATTTTAATGGCTCCGACTCCTTTTACCCCCTAATTAGTCCAACTTTGTATCCACGACTCAGACTCCGCTGTTCGGGCACAGCTGCAGCATTGGAGAGAAAATTACTCACACTGACTCCTTTACCTCATGAGCAGTCTAAATTTGAATCCATGATTCAGACTCCTCTACTCTGGTACAGCTGTGGACTTGGAGGAAAGATTGCCGACACCGGATTCTGGTATTTTAATGCCTTTGATTTTTTTTTCCCAAAAATCAGTCCAACTTTTGAATCCAGCACTCAGACTCTGGTGTTCTGGCATAGCTGCACTTTTCGGAGGGAAAATTACCGACTCTGACTCCTTCAATTTCAAAGCCTCCGACTTTGTCTCTTTTATCTCGTAATAAGTCTTACTTTAACTCCATGACTCCGAATCCTCACGCCTGGCGAAGATGTGGACTCGAAGGGAAAAGGACCAACTCACGGAATTTTTAAGCCTCCATTAGCCCCAAATCAATCGTACTCTGAATGCACATTCAGTGTTGATATTACTGCTGTAGAAGTGCTGATAACCAGCACGTAAAATGTGCACCAGATTCATAGAATTAGCACGATATTTACCGTTCTAAGATGAAACATACAGTTTTGAAATTCCTATTTACCACGGAATGAGGTAAAAGCCACATCGAACAGGTAATTTGTTTTCCGTTGGTAGTAAGTTTGTTTTATGAAGAATCTGTGTTTATCTTTTTGCTACAAATGTTTTCATTGTAATCATGTAATCTTGTGTTTTCCTTAATAATTTTTGTACAACCTTACGTTGTAAATTGTTCTAAAAGTTTGGTTAACAACAATTTTATGTTTAAAGAATCCACGTAGGACCACACACATCGAACGGCCCATTTTGGAACCACTTTTTTTCCTTCACTAAACTAAATCCAATCATCTTACGATTGTTATGATAAAATATCAATTCGTCCTGACCTATATTAGTTAAAAAACTAGAGCGTTTCAAAACCACTGCTTAAATTATAATCATTCAGTATATCGTAGTAAAAGTTTAATGTGTAAAACCATTTTGAAAACAATCACTTTGCACCTACTGCTTTCGAAGCTCAATAAACTTAAAATATATTATCATTTTAATGAAAAATGAAATTACGTCTCGTTCCGATTGCCAAACATTTGACGAGTTCAAATAATAGAAGCTATTAATTCCCTTTTCTTCGAGTTAGAAAGGTACTATTCTATCACTATGCTTCCACTGCACTCGAGAACTGGAATCCTTAGAAAAAGCTTCTGTTATGTGTCCAACAAACAACAATTTCGATACTTGGAAACAAAACTACGTATAGGGAACAGACAAAGAATAAGGTAATAACATCGGTTATTTTTCTGTCCTTCTTTTATCATATCTTTCTGAATTCTTCGCCTAAGTTTAGCCACCTCAGATTTTCTATTTCAATAACGACTTCTGGATTCATATTGCAATTTTACTCTACGGCAGTACTGTATTCTACATAAATGCACCCGGAAAAAAATTGCGCCAAATGCAAAGAAATAAGTTTCAGATTGAAATAGTTTCGTTTATTAAATAGATATGAAGCAGCAGAAATGAAAGAGTATATTACCCTGGATATCATGTTTCATGGGTTGCAAAAATAGGGAAATGTTGTTGGAAGTCGAAACGAAAAAAGATTTAACGACGTCATCAAGACAGCCGCAATATTTTAAGAAAGAAGTCTTTTTCCTATGAGACTTGAAATTGATACTAAATGCAGAAATTTTGGAGATATACAAAGAATATTTTCTGTGAAAAGGATGCCATTGCGCATCGTTATAAATGTTTTGATATAGCCAAAAAAAAAAAAATCAGTGTTTGCTTTATGGCAGATGTCTTTTTTATTTCAATTGAAATTCTGCCTGAAAAAACACTACTGTCACCCAGGGAAATTTTGAATCTAATTTTTTTTAAATCATATTTTGTATTTACTTGCTGAACATTAACAAAAAATTCCTAAAGTATTGTACAGTTGCCAAGAGTTAAGAAATAATAGTTTTGAAAAACATTCAAAGTTAATTATTTACAAGTTCCACATTGTCCAACCACTTCACCGATACACTAATATACAACGATTCACTGCTTATTATTCACGGCTATCAGTAGCACACACAATACAATGGTTGTATTTTAGTAGAGCTTCCACAAAAGAGCATTCTAATTGAGAAAAGGGTATTAGGACCTACTATAGACCGTTGTATTGATTATCGTAGCTCAAAATGATCAGGTGTAAATTATGTAATCATGTATAAAGAATTTTTATAAAACTAATGGATATGCACCGGGTCGCGCGGGTTAATCCATTAATGCCTGACATTTTTTTTTCAAAGATATTTTGTAGACTGGTTACAAACAGTGTTTAATGGACATAAAAATAATTTAAAAAAATATTATGTAAAATTTTTTTTTTAATTAAGGAAAGAAAAATCGTCCCTTAAAAGTCACGATAGACCCCAGAGGGTACATACTTTTTTTAATAAATTTTTTTTCTGCCTACGATATATTATTTAAAAAGACATTTTATAAGAAGAAATAAAATCAGCAATTAACATAAACTGGGAAGCTGGGAATAACTTTGAAAACTTAGCTTTTTTCCTTGAGCTTGTGAACGATGTCATTTTTAATAAAGATCACATTAAAACTGCTACAGAACACACTTTGCAATAGTTATGTGCTGCAATATGTTAATAACGAATTGAAACAATAAAAAGGTTCTAATTGAACACTATTATTTGGTTGAAATGTTCATTTAGGAGAAATTCAGAACATTTTTTGGGCTGTCCCTAAAAAGGGACGCTAGGCATTAATGGGTTAAAATGCAACATGCGAAATCCGAGAAGGTATTTTTTGTGACAACTTGGTCAGTTAAATGTAGTTGAAGGACAACGTGATATCAAACTTAAATGTGTTATTTACCTGTGATGATTTTCTAAAAAATTGCGTTTCTACTTTTGAAAAAAATGAAAGCAGAAGTATTATTTATTCAAAGGTGAATAGTCACGAAAGGAACTTTTCTTAACTATTTGAATTGAGAGAAGCCTCAGAAAACTACGCAAAGCAAAGACAATATTAAAGGCAAAATTAGCTATCTAAGGCAGGGATTCAAGTGAAACAGCACTGCGATCGCTTCGAATGCAATCGCTACTGGAAATGAATTACATTATCATCAGCTTAACTTGGCACTGACGTCACTACGAGCGGAGCCAATAAGAGCTCACAAGCAGTCGGCCATCTCCTCTTATTCGCCAAGTAGGCTGTGACGTTTTATCTAGCTCGTTTTTCATAGGCAAACGTCACGATGAACGTTCTAATGTAATTCATTTCCAGTATCAAGAAACGTTCTAATGTAATTCATTTCCAGTAGTGATTGCAGTTTGCGATAGCCTGTTTCACTTGAATCCCTGCCTAAGTGAAGTTCAGATGAGCAATAAATAATGATTTAAATGGAGGAAAGACTTTAAAAATGAGAGATTTCATGTAAAAGTTTCAACTAAAATTGGAATAAAAAAGAACTACCGGACAGATTTGTTTCTAATTGGTAGCTTGATGTACCCAGTGAGAACACAAACACACTGAAATTTTTAGCGAAATCCGACGGGTCGTTTTTGAATCTATAAAGGACATACATGCATACAAACATTCATAGGTACAAAAATGCATATTCATTTTTATACATAGATTAGTCTGCATTCATAGTAAACAAATATAGTCCACTTAGAGCATTTCCAAATCAGAGGTATTTATCTCTCCCCCCTTTTTTTAATCGTTAGATTAAATAATAATGAGTGAGCAACACAAAGGAACGAATGTATAATGTGACTTGACGTAAATTGACCTTCATGGCTCAAATAAGATGTGCATTACCACTAACATGATTAAAACCCTACACCTTTAATCACATTAAAGAATCCTACAGAGACTAATCAACGTTCTCTAAGGCAAAAGATTAAGAAGTTGTTCCGAGTGACATTTCTTTGCTTCTTTTTTAAATGATTCTTTTGAAGTACAAGAAAGCAGACGCAGATAATTAAAAATGTCTGTTCTAAGAATAACTTAAGCGCCTCAAGCTTTTTTTTTCTCTCTCTCCCCTTATTCAAACACACACGTTGAAGTAGAACAGACAACAAACAGAAAAACGACAAAACCTTAATTAAACATGTCATCGGAAATTTCAAAACCTCACTTTTTTGTTTAGTTTCCCCCAAAAAAGAACAGTTAGTTTTTTTTTTTTTTTTTCAAACCTCATTTTGCTCCAGGCAAAGCGTCAAAACGTATCGTTAAAACTTAATGATATACGTGCTTTAAAAAGTAATGCTCGTATCTTAGCAGTCATTGTAATGAAACTTCTAATGAAGTACTTTTTATGTAAAAGGAAATGATAGGTTTCGGTTTTGTCTGGTCTATACAATGTGTTCAAGAAATACAAGTAGTATTTGTTTCGAAAGTTGGAATTAGGATACTTTGCCTAATATTTTAAATAAATCACAAACGGGGTGATAAAACCATCACATGTGGGGGAAATTACTTCAAACATTTCCTTTTATTTACACACATCTGCACATTATTTAAAACATAAAGTTTAAATTTTGCTGACACAGTAAAAGTACTTTACTTATGTGATTCCTTAAGCAATTTTTTCTCTTTGATTTTTTTTTATCTTAAATGCATTTTACCTGTCACGTACAGGACAGGTTTGAAAACAATGACTGCTACAATTATTTGTATTCAACGCTATTTGAACCACTATTAATAACCACTATGTTGTATTAATAAGCACCCGGGCAGCGCCGGGTAATAACCCTAGTTAATAACAAACAAATGAAACCTACTTTATCTTTGAACGTGTAGTAATAATTTCAGAAACTTTGTAAATACACTCTTTGATAAGGAAGAAATCAAAAGCGTATTATTAACGTAAGAATTCTTAAAGCTAAGTAATAAAAGACTTCATTAGAAAATGAAAAGGGAGAAACACACATTTTACTTTCACGACATCATTAAGATTGCATGTTTCATTCGCACTGCCACAAAGGTGCTTTGGCGAATTATTACCGCATTAGAATTACCAAAGGATATATAACGACAATGAGTCTTATGCGAATTTAAAATTAAATGCAAGTAACGTTTGCCGACTAAGTAATTAACCCATTTATGCCCAAGTTTTTTTAACAATATTTTTCAACTTTTATCTGCTTAAAACTCTTACTTGGAATGGCTTACATACATTTTAGGCTTAAAATAGTTCGCCGTTGCCATATTTATTAAGTTATTTAACGTCCTGTTTATGGGATATTTTGCAAATATGTGAGAAAAATACGACCTTACTTGACTTTACTTGTGCAAAGTAACGTTACAGAAGGCATCTGTGATCCATTTTAATCAAATCATTTTAAAATAGTTTAAAATTATGAAAAATAAGTTCGCAAAAAAAAACTTACTTTCTGTGGCTACCCATGCTGGATCGTTGCTTGACTGATTTGTCTGAGAATAGCTGCGAATAAATAAACTCTGATGTCCAAATAGTGGCTCTGACTGGTTTTCTCAAGAAGAAGGACTATTTAAAGTGTGAAAAACAGCTTTAGTAAAATGATATACCCCTTACAGGTTTTTGTATGCAGTAACTAACAATCGTCCCGTTTTTAGGCAACTGGGCATAAATGGGTTAGCTCCGTGTTTTTATATGTCAGCAAAATTAATGGATACTGTACTAAATTGAATAAATCAGATAAGATTTTAAGTAAAATTGAAGTAAAAGGTTGGTTGAAGCTTTACAAATATGAAGTAGTTTTGCTAAGGTAAAAATGCTGCAGGAAAAAAAGAGAGATAATACACTCGCTTGAAGTTAGGCCCAAAAAGTCTTAGGAAATGAATAATCTGATATCTGTTGTGCATAGAATTATGTATGTACAGTTAATTATCCGCTAGCGAATTACCCACGGGGCTGATTATTCACGAGGGTCTCGTGAAAGAAATACAGAATTAAACAGATTTTTTAAAAAAAGCATGAATTTAAATTTTGTTTTTCTCAACATTTCTTACCCAAGAGTGGGCGGTATACTTTATCCAATGCATTATTTTAACTGAGCGTTATTGTAAGTACCACTGTTTTATAGATTTTATATGCTTGAGAACCTCAAATACAATTTTTTTTTATGCTGTACCTATCGTCATTGTTTGTGCATATCACGTTTTAACCCATTAAGGTCTGACATTTTTTTCCGAAAGATATTTTGTATACTGGTTACAAACAGTGTTTAATGGATAAAAAAAATAATTTTAAAAAAATGTAAAAAATATTTTTTTTTTATCAAGGAAAGAAAAATCGTCCCTTAAAAGAAAAATCGTCCCTTAATCGTCCCTTAAAAAGCATGTACCCAGAGGGTACATGCTTTTTTTAATATTTGTTTTTTCTGCTTACGATATAATATTTGAAAAAACATATAATAAGAAGAAATAAAATTAGCAATTAACATCAATTGGGAAGCTGGGAATAACTTTGAAAACTTAGCTTTTTTTCTTCACATAGTGAACGATGTCATTTTTGATAAGGATCATATTAAAACTGCTACAGAACACACTTTACAATGGTTATGTGCTGCAGTCTGTTAATAACGAATTGAAACAATACCAAGGTACTAATTGAACACTATCATTTGATTGAAATGTTTATTTTTGGGCTCCTTTCTTTTAGACCGTACCTAAAAAGGGAGGCTAGGCTTTAATGCGTTAAATGTGATACATATTTTTAAGCAAAAGACATATTTATCTTCTTTCACCCTTATTTTACGTTTTTTTTCGGATTATCCGCGACACTTGTGCCACCGAATTCTGCGGATAATCGAGAGTGTATTGTACATTGTACATACTATACTTATACCTTTTCTCTTTTTAAGTGTTACATTTCATATTCTTGAATTCAAGTTTTACTGTGTGCAGCAGTATAATTATTAACGTTGGCTCAATTTTGTACCTCAGACTAACGTCGTTACTTTTTTGGAATGAGCAAAAACGTTTGTCTGATGCATGCAAAGGTCGGGACTCGCTCCTTTTAAAGCCGCCGCTAAATAATTATGAAGCTATATTATGCTCGAAACAGCTGTCCATGGATCGAAACAGCCGAGTTGGCGGTGTATTGCAAATTATGAAGATATTTAATTTTTTAAAGAATAACGTTCTCATAGGTAGATGCGAAATAAGATTCATCTTCAATGCAGTAATAAAGAGCAATATCTATTTTTGGACTTAACTAGTCCGGAAGGGTACAGAATTTACAGACTGGGGTTCACTTGACTGGTGTCAGTGAACCATCATCTTTTTGCACTGATGATGGGGCTTCATTCATAATAGCTCCGAAATAGCTATCTGCTAGAGTTTTCTAACTCTTTTTTAACCTTGTATTTGTACTTGTAGACACGTTGTCTTGCATTTTTAACTTCATCAATTGTACAAAGTTTTCGACTGCTTTTCTTACAAATTTACAGACTATTTTGTTTGATCCGTTCTTTCACTATTCTGGGCAACCAGGATCCTCTATTATACTCTGCGTAACGAAAGAAGGCGGGAGGAACCAAAATCAATTTCCCACTCTCGGTACTTGTCCCCTGATGGTTGTCATAGTTACGGCTATGGACTTTTCCCCCACTTAGCTTTTGCAACAATTGTTGAATGCAAACAGTTGAAATTGCTTTGTGCGTAAACTATTAGTCTGTTGAAAAATCAACGTTAAGAAAGCACAACATTTTCTTAGAAATTTTTGATGCATTTATGTATGACTAGATTTGTTAAAAAACGTTGAGAAATACTTGAGGATATAAATAAAAGTGTAAGCTTCATTCGATAAACATAAAATAAATGAAATGCCTCAACAGCAGTGCATGAAAAACATAGTGGAGCTGTTTTCTTTGTACGGTTTCCATGGAGACGACGCAAAATTTCTAAATTTGATACGCCTATTTTAAAGTAGCCGAGTATAGTTCGGATTATTATGGTTCTACTGTATTTGAATTCAACTATAAGAGGTTTTTCTGTCTGTTAGATGAAATCTATATCAATAAAAATGAGTGAATGCTTGTTTGTTTGTATACTTGTTCTCTATACAAATCCACAGCTTGCGTCAGATTTCCATCAAACTTGACACAGCGGTTCCTTGATGCTATAGAATTCTCATAGGCGGGGTCTTGAAATTTTAAAAAAATCTAAAAAGCTCAAATTCAAGTTTTTTGTCAAAAAATGACCCTTTTATAGGAATCTAGCCTATTATTAGGCCTATTTTTTTGATCGACATGAGCCTTTAGGTTACAAATTGATAAAATTTATGGTATTTAAATATTAGCATTTTCCAACAAAGATTAAAATTAAAACAATGAATTTTCATTGCAAGGCTATTTCATTTTAGCATGAAATAAGTCAAAAACAATTATAATTCATGTTCTCATTTGGCATAAAATATGTATGATACAGAATTTTTTTTCTTGTCCTCCTATCAGAGGAATTATGCAAAAACATGGATTAAAAGCCTTATACATGTTTCGCTTTTAGCTGGTGCTATTTTTCTGTTAACTTTCCGTGATAATTAAGTTCTTTTGGGAGTTTGTACCTAGAACTTTTTGTACAAACATGTGGACTGAATTCAACCAAATAAGAGGTATGTTGCAATAATAAATTGGAATTTAAAATCAGAAAATGGCCTTTCTAGGCCTATATTTGTAATCGACATGAACCTTTAAGCATACAACTTGATAAAATTACGGATATTTAATTCTAATTTTTGCGAGCTTCTTTTAGTCCTCTTATTAGAGGAATTATGTAAAAAGGTGGATTAAAAACCTCATACTTTTTCGCTTTTACTTGATGCTATTTTTATTTATTTATTTATTTATTTATTATTTTTTTTTGTGAACTTTCCGTGAATCCTGTTTTTCTTCCAGATTTTAACCACCCTTGGGCCAGAGGCTCTTTGATGCACTAGAAATCACATGGGCGGAGTTTTTGACTTTAAAAAAATAATCAAAAATTTGAATTTCAAATTAAAAAAAAACTCCAATATTATACTATGTTGTATTAATACGCACCCGGGCAACGCCGGGTATAAAGCTAGTAATCTATATTAGATGCAATTAAGTCATAGGCAAAACTAATGCATTATCGCACTTAAAATTCATCAAACGAAATAAAAAGCGAAGAATTTCCGAAGACCATTCCTGTCGTAAAATGTCCATTTTAGAATCAAGGAGTACCGTCACGAGGCATTCTTCCTGACATCATGATGAACGAGTTCCAACTCTTACCATGTCATTTAAATTTCGCTATTCTCGAGTTTTCGAAGGAAAAAAAAGTGCCGTTTCTTTCCTTAATATTTTGCTACAACTTTTGAGAAAAAGAATCTCTCGGGAAAAACATGGGATAAAACGGCTAATGTCTTTCTTCAGCGTAAGGCATTTCCATTTATTACGCGTTACACATTGAGAATATTTTGCATTTGTTGCTCCAGAAATCTGTTGCAAGAAAATGTATCTTAAAAAGTGCGTATACTAGGAATTGATGGAAAAAAACAGTTAAAAAGTGATAAGAAAATTAAACTACTCCTACTTTTTTTGAATTTATTACTTTTAGTACATGTTGAAGATATATTTTTCGTTTGAAATCAACTGTAAAAATTTTACGCTCAAAATTCGTGCCCACCGTTTAGTGGTAAGGTGATTTTTTTGTAACTTAAATGGTTGAGGTGGAGTGCATGTAACCTAAACTTTTTGTGCACTCCACAAAATTTAGTAACATCGAAGTAGGAAAATATACAATTCATTTTTATTGCCTACTAGCTTAATACCCGGCTTTGCCCGAGTGCTTATTAATACAACAAAGCATTCAGGGAAAAAAAGTTTGAAAGAGTTCTATTCATATGGGTATAAAATTATTTGCATCAATCTGTCTCTTAGGTACAAACTTTGAAAAAAACTAAAATATTACAGAAAGTTAAACGTTTACAGAAAAATAGTCTTATCAAAAGGTGAAAATTAAAGATAAATGTTGTCTGTGCTTTGCCGCGTCTACTGGCATGAAATATATGCACATGGAAGTGAAAAAATTGCAACAATTTCACCAGCCAAATTTAAAATATTAACTTTTCTCTATTAATTGTTTCCACCTACAAAGTAAAAATTATTATAACTCAGAAATAAATCTATTTCTCGTTCTGAAGGCTTATCTCCATTACAGACGCAATTGTCGTAGCATTGCAAATTTGAAATTCAAATCCGTGGTTCTTTTTATAAAATCCACATGAATTATGATTGTTTTTTACTTATTTCAATGCTAAAAGGAAATAGGTGAGCCTTAAATTGAAAATTCATTACTTTAATCGTAATCATTGTTGGAAAATACTCATATTTAAAAATCTTAAATTTCATCAATTTGAATACTAAAAGGCCTATCTCGATTACAATATAAATAGGCTAGATTCCTATAAAAGGGTCATTTTTTGACAAAAAATTTAAATTTGAGATTTTTAGATTTTTTAAAATTTCAAGACCCCGCCTATGAGAATTCTAGTGCATCAAGGAACCTATGTGTCAAGTTTGATGAAAATCTGACTCAAACTGTGGATTTGTATAGAGAACAAGTATACATACACTCATTTTTACTTCCTTTTACGTAGTAAAGGAAGTATTGTGATCGCGAAAAAAAAATCACTCAAATTTGAGTCTAAATTTTGATTTTGCTCGCCCCAGAATGAATGTTCAGTAGTTTTTTCGACCTGTCAGCACTTGCATATGTACCTACCAATATATAAGCAGCCTAAAAATCCTTTTCAACCACCCCCGAGTTAATTACGACGAGTTTTCTCGTGACGTCTGTATGTACGTGTGTGCGGATGTATGTATGTATGTGGGTCGCATAACTCAAAAACTATATGCCGTAGAAGCTTCTAGCTTGGTATGTAGGCTCTGAGGATGGTCTAGTTTTGCACCTCCCCTTGTGGTTGCATTCGAATGCTCCCAAGGGGGTGTTTTACCCCTTTTTTGGGGTAAATCAGTGTTAATTTCAATGCAGATGAATTGGCACGACCACTTGGCGATATATCGCCAAGCTTTTGGTCGCCGTTTGAAGCCAACTTGGCGACATGTCGCCTAGTTGGCGACAAATTTGGCGAAAAAAAATTATTTTGAATTTGGGTTCAATTTGGCGCTATTGGCGATATTTTGCGAAAAATCCACTGAATGATGTTAAAATCGGCGATATTTAGAAAATGAATCATTGTAAAACATTTGTTTTGCATTGTTTCTTGGCAAACTATGGGTGTAAATGTTCGAATTGCTATCTTGCTCACTCCTAGCACTATTTTAACACTAAGGCGTCTACAAAAAAATTTACACGTAAAAGAAAGTAGTGTGGGACCCATACCAGATTTTTATAGATATAGATTTGTACAAATACAACTGAAACAGCACATTCTAGTGAGGCTCTGATATATTGAGATACCACCTGCAAAATATTTATGTTTTTCAGGAACTACTAAGTTGCGGATTTAAATCAGAATACATTTGAACCCTTAATGTCCCAAATTTATTTAACAATGAATTTTATATACTTTTTTTGGTTCTTTGAGTTGCAAATACATCAAAAAACATTTTTACAGAGCATAAAAATTTTGACATTTTTAGGGGTCTAAATCCCCCTACGCCTTAGGTCCCCCGAGAAAACTGTTTTAGATTGCAGGTACCATCTGTCGGCCCCTCAGCGAAGTACAAGGAGTGGTACTCAAAAGCTTCACCATGATTCCAGCCATATAGGATCCATAATACTAAATTAATATAAGCGGGACTTCTGAGTCCCGTCGAGGCGTAAAGGATTAACCCTTTAACTACTGTCAAGTTATTTTGATGATTTGGGTGCACAAATCGTCATTTTTTTTTTATTGCAGAAATCAAATGTTTAGTACAAAATAAAATATACTTAGGAGTTAAAAATTGATATTTTGAAGCACATGGGTAAAATATTTAAAGTTTTGTAGCATATTTTCTTGAGGCGGCTGCCACTTAACATGGCAGTTGTTCGTTTCTAGTAGAGCGTTATTTTCTAAAAATGAAATATATATATATATATATTTTCTAAAAAATAAATAAATGAAAAAAAAATAAATAAATAAAAGTGAGTTCCTTTCAGTAATTACAGCGGTTTTATATCTCTGATTTAGTGGTTTTATCTTTATCTTGAGTGTTTTGTCTTTGTTTTGTTATGTATTTCTGACCCAACTAAAAATTGTCAGTCCTTTCTTTTGCTTGCTTAGTTAGAATTTTAAACATAAATCTATGTGTGTTTTAAAATGTTTTTAATATTATTGGTTATCATCGTTTGGTGCAGTATAACCTATAAAGGCTCTTGTGCCAGTAAACCCAAAATAAACAAACGAAACCAGTCGGGTTTGACAAAGAGATGAAGCCGAAATAAACGTCTCCCGATATATATTCGGGTATAACAATACGATGCACTCAAAAAAAAAAAACCCCGAGTAATACTCGGGCGTGACATTTTCGAACACCAGTGTGGTGCCCGAAATTATCTCGGGCATGACAGTTAAAAGGTTAAACACTGCTTGTTGAAGCAATGGTTTTCCCATAAGTAACTAATATACTATCTTGTTAAATACTACTGAAGTTTCAATTTCGTTTTCCCTTCTATAAATTCAATTTCAGTGTACCTATCTCTCCCGTACAATACAGCTGCACCTTAATCACTTTACGCGCCACAGTTCTTTGCAGACGAATTACAGGATTACTTTCACATTTCCGCTCCTTAACACACTTTAGAACTTTCTGTAATTCCACCATGTCTGCGCTTCCACACTTTGAGTGCCCAGTGGATTAAAGTGAGACGTTGCAGTCTTCTATTAAGTTCATGGAACGGTTCTTCTCAATTCAAAGTTCTAAATATCTAAGAGGCTACTATGCATTCACTTCCGAAGATGAGTCCCTTGTATTAAGAGCTTAACCAGTTCTAACACAACAAGGTAAACTAGTACAACTTGAAAACATATAGTTCAAATTGATATATAGTTAAACAGGTTAATACGAATTATAGATTAATCTATTCTTATTAGGCGTTATTCGCGAGAGTTAAGAGCCGTGAACGAGTGATATATTGTCAAAAAATAGAGGTATACATACCTGTATTATTTAAAAAAAATAATCATTTCTTTTTGATACTGCAATTACACCCATTGTATTCTAATTCATAATAAAATCAGATTTTTTCTTAAAATTTAATCTTTTTGAAAAAAAATGGAGAAGATAAAATTCAACAATACTATTCAATGCTTGAAGCGTATTTTGATTTTCCTTATTATATTTTCTTTAAATTTGACAATAAAAATAACCATAACAGGTTAAGTTCAACGTCCAAATGCAAGGTACTTGCTATTATGATTAAAACTAGGTTTAGGTTTACGTATTACGGTTGATTCTCAAAACCAAAAGTTAAAAAACTGGGTGTCGGATCTGTTGAGGAAATTTTACTTAAATATAGAGATGCTGCTTAAAGTTTAGTCAAAGGAGTTTCTTTTATTTAGTTTTAATGACTCCATAGAGAGATCATTAAGAGGAAACGAGCCCTGAGGTCATTATACCAAGTGCAACTAAAGAAAATACCCCAAAGAGGTTTAGTTTCAAAGAATTAAAGAAACCACAGATGAAGCATAATTTATGAATATTAAAATCATTGTACAAACGATTATACGTTTTTCGCTAGATAGTTTGATTCAGAATGCATCTGAATCAATCATAATAATAATTATAACCTAATGCAACACTCATTTTGGTGTCGGGGTATTTGGGACTGGTTTTGAATGAATTGGTGTGCCCTGAATTCAAAAATGACACATGTTTACTTCTAAGCTCTAATTTTTAATATATAACATTTTAGTGAAACATACATCATATGGGTTTAAGCTTAATTCATAAACCAAATAAAACACATAACAAGGAGCGTTTAGTAGTATTAAGTTAAATAATTATTCAAAGCCTAATTACAGAATAGACCAACTGTGGCCTAGGACTTAAGGGTGTTTTGTAAAGTTTCAGTATAACCTTATATTAAACATTTGAAACAATTACTATTTAAAATTTACGTAAGGCCTTTATGCCAAGAAAATTCTAAAACCTATTAATTGGTGACAAATTTGGTGTTCATTTGGAGATAAATATCTCATCTCTAGGAAAAGTTGGCCATATGTAACAGATTTAGAAGCACTTTTGTAATTTCTTGACGAATTTCTCTAGAAAAATGAGATTTCATATCCAGTGTCAGCTTGGCAATATTTAGCGAAGTTTCTATAGAATTCCCCCCTAAAACTTAAATGAAATTTCTCATTAACGCGTACTATTTCAAAAGATTGAGATAGTTTGAATTAAAAAAATCTGGTATGGACCCCACACTACTTCCTTTTACGTGTAAATTTCTTTGAGCAAGGTAAAAATTCAAATATTTACTCCCCTAATCTGCCACGAAACAATGCAAAAAATGTTTTACAATGGTTAATTTTCTAAACATTGCTGATTTTAATATCATTCAGTGAATTTTTCGCAAAATATCGCCAATAGCGCCAAGTTGAATCCAAATTCAAAAAATAATTTTTTCGCAAAATTTGTCTGGCGTCAAACACTTGGCGACCAAAAGCTTGGCAACATATCGCCAAGTGGTCGCGCCAATTCATATCACTTGAGTCTGCATTGAAATTAACACTGATTTATCCCAAAAAAGGGGTAAAACACCCCCTTGGGAACATTCAAATGCAACCACAAGGGGAGGTGCACAACTAGACCATTCTCAGAGCCTACATACCAAGCTAGAAGCTTCTACGGCAGATGGTTTTTGAGTTATGCGACAAACATACATACATCCGCACATACGTACATACAGACGTCACGAGAAAACTCGTCGTAATTAACTCGGGGGTGGTTGAAAAGGATTTTTCGGCTGCTTATATGTTGCTAGGTACATATGCACGTGCTGAAAGGTCGAAAAAACTACTGAACATTCACTCGGGGGTGAGCAAAATCAAAATTTAGACTCAAATTTGAGCGATTTTTTTTTCGCGATCACAATACTTCCTTTACTACGTAAAAGGAAGTAAAAAGGTTTTTAAATCATAAATTATGCTTGAAATTGTCTTGTAGCTGTTAACATTAACACTTACGCTGTTTCAGCTGTTCCAAAAATACCGCCAAAAGAACCAAATCGAAAAACAAAAATTCAATATACGCCTAAAATTCTTCCTAATAAAGTATTTTTAAAGTTAGGTTTTATACGAGATTCTAATTTCCTCGTAGGATCTAATACTAAAATACTTTGAACTGTTCAAAAACTGAACCCTTTATGCCACGACGGAACTCAGAAGTCCCGCTTACATTAATTTAGTATTATTGATCCTATATGGCTGGAATCATGCTGAAGATTTCAAGTACCACTCCTTGTACTTCGCTGAGAGGCAGACAGAAGGCGTGAGGGCCCCTACTGATTTTCAAAATTTGCTAAAATAATTTGGAACATAAAGGGTTAAATTAAGTGAATTGGCAAACAACCCGACAATAACATTTCCCCTACTAAACACCCTATTTTCTAATTGTTTCTCCCCTATTTTGAAATACATTTTTCCTTTTTTAATGAATTTTTTAATGCTTTTTTTGTTGTTGTTTGTGTCGATATTTTTACAATATATTAAACTTAAATCAATATTTTTTATTCATGTTTTATTAGAAAGTAGACTGAAAAGCAATCTTCAAAATTTAATCAATAAAGGATAAAAAAGAAATCAATAAATTGAAAATAAATTATTAGATGGAATTTAGTTTAAAGTAATGAACATTTTTTTTAAATCCATTTTAACGTTCTGAATCTACGTTTGAATACGAAATATGTTATCAGTTATTTTAAACTTACTGTTACTGCCAAACAAGACTACCCTTTCAATCCCCCTTTGAATCTCCAACGAGCATTGCAGTTGACACAGAGCGTTAAAGATTAAGTGTGGGCGATCCAAACCACACCACTTGTCGCGCTTGTTTGACCATCGGTCACCATCGGCAGGCCCCTGATTGCTTCGAAATGGCATTCCACGCGAGCGATAAGCGAAGCGACCATAACTCGGTGGTCAGCCACGAATTCGGGAAGCGCCTCTGTCAACCTGTCGCACGTCATTCCCCTCTAGCTATACCTTTAGAACAATTTTAGAGGGCAGGATGACCTATCGGACATTTTGGTTTCTTGAGAGATTTGGATTCAGCAAGGGTAGATCCAGAAATTTGTAAAGGGAAGTGCGATTGATATTACTTTCTTTTTGTTTACATACTGGTTTACATTACAAATATTAATCACAAAGGTTTCTGATTTCAACTCCGAAATATTTCTGGGAGAGAACCTCAAACCTTCTTCCACCAGCTTCATTAAAACTGGTATAAAGTTACATTTTTAGAACTTTGATAAATTACCGGAGAGTCCCCAAAGCAGGGTGATCGTCTCCACCCTCCCTCGTTTATCCTTTTGGATCCGGGCTGTTTTTATAAAAATTTTCTTCCGACTCAGGTAGTACGACAGTCGAACCACAGATTTCTTTTTCATTGAAAAGAGAAGGCATAATCTCAACCCCGTCTCAAAAAAAAAAAAAAAAAAAAAACGAGTTACGGTACAGCATGTGCACCGCCCGGCTCCTAAAGGCTAAATCTTTCCGTGGGACCCAATCCTGTTCACAAGTATAGTACGACCGGTTTACCAGGACAGACTGAGACCAAAGACGATCCAGATAGTCGAGAATCCGTATATTATGGGTTAATAAACAAAGATAATAAAATAAGCACACTTATCGTTCTTTGCTATGAACAAAAGGAGGTTTTGTAACAGCAATGTCCAATTGTTTACAAGACAGAAAAAAACAAACAAAAAAAACATACAATTTTTTGACAAAGAACTAGTCTACTGTTTTCAAATACATGCTTAAGTGATATGAATTGGCGCGACCACTTGGCAATATATCCCCAAGCTTTTGATCGCCAAGTGTTTGCCGCCAACACTTGGTAACATAACGTCAAGTTAGCGACAAATTTGGCAAAAAAAATATTTTTTGAATTTGAGTTTAATTTGGCGCTATTGGCGATATTTTGCGAAAAATCCACTGAATAATGTTAAATTCGGTGATATTTAAAAGAATAATCATTGTAAAACATTTTTTTGCATTGTTTCGTGGAAAACTAAGGGCAGTAAGCGACGGGTGTAAATGCTTGAATTGTTATTTTGTTCACTCCAAGCAACTACACTAGGTGGCCAAAAATATCCGGACACTTTCAAAAATTCACATTTTTACATATAGCTCGAAAAATAAGTGATCATTTGTTCTTTAACTTTAGTTATACAAAATATAGGCTTCACCGAACATTTCCAAGTTGAAATTAAATTACCCTTGCATTTGGGGGACGACACGAAGGGGGGTTGAAAGAAAAGAAAAACCGCCTTTTGACCATAACTTTTCGAAAATAGCTCGGAATAAGCTATAAATTTCAGTAATTAATTATCATACTATGTTTAATCACCGTACAAATTTTTATGAACGTACCACTTATACTTCTGAAGATATGAAACATTTTTTTAAAAATGGCAATTTTATTTGAAGGGTTTTTGCTCATAACACGCAGAGTTTTTGATCAAACCTTATCAAAACTTCAGAAAAGATGACAAAATACAAGAGAAAGAACATACTAAAACGGTAAGTAAAAATATTAAAAATCCGCTGAGATATGAACGTTAAAAGGAAATAATTTTTCACGGCGCATGCGCGAACGACAGAAATTTATAACTACAAAAATATTGTAGCCTGGTTTATACGGCATCTTATAAAAAAAGATTCAGTTGAATATCGTAAAAATTGAAAAACATATCAGCGATCTAGTGAGCTGTAATTCATTCATTCGCAGACAATACATTACATGGCGAGGGGTTGTTCACAAATAGTGTAATGACAATCGAGCATTTTTTTCAATGTTAAATTGTATATAGTTTGAAAATTTATATTCGGCGTAGAAGTCACATTTCGCCTATTTGGCCAAAAAGACATTATACGTAGGTGGTCAAAAGTATCCGGACACCCCCTGAAACGTTGGTTTTAAACGATGGCGCAATAACCTATAATTTAAAAATAGCTCTTTGTGGACAGACCCTCACTATTTATGTATTGTCTGCGAATGAATGAAATACAGCTCACTAGATCGCTGATATCTTTTTCAATTTTCATGATATTCAACTGGAACTTTTTTTATAAGATGCAGTATAAATCAGGGTACAATATTTTTGTAGTTATAAATTTATGTCGTTCGCGCATGCGCCGTGAAAAATTATTTCCTTTTAACGTTCATATCTCATCGGATTTTTAATATTTTTATTTACCGTTTTAGTATATTCTTTCTCTTGTATTTTGTCATCTTTTCTGAAGTTTTGATAAAGTTTGATCAAAAACTGCGTGTTATGAGCAAAAACCCTTCAAATAAAATTGCCATTTTTAAAAAAATGTTTCATATCTTCAGAAGTATAAGTGGTACGTTCATAAAAATTTGTACGGTAATTAAACATAGTATGCTAATTAACTACTGAAATTTATAGCTTATTCCAAGCTATTTTCGAAGAGTTATGGTCAAAAAGCGGGTTTTCTTTCAACCCCCCTTCTTGTCGTCCCCCAAATGCAAGGGTAATTTAGTTTCAACTTGTAATTGTTCGGTGAAGTCTATATTTTGTATGACTAAAGTTAAAGAACAATTGATCACTTATTTCTCGAGTTATATGTAAAAATGTGAATTTTTGAAAGTGTCCGGATACTTTTGGCCACCTAGTGTATATTAACACTTGAGGCATCTACTAAGAAATTTTTCACGTAAAAGGAAGCAGTGTGGGGTCCATACTAGATTTTTTTTCTTAAACTACTCAATTAGAGCTTAAAATATCTTGAAATCATATTTATCACGCAAAAAAAAGCGTAAAACCAACCAGCGAACTCATAAAGTTGCAGTTTATCGTTTAACTATTTTACACAAGTTTTGCTTGAAGGAAATCATTTTAGACCACCTTCCCTTATTAACCGTAGATTACTACCAGACCCACAATGGCGAATGAGTGGGCTTCCCTGCTATAGTGACCTTAGCTGTGGAACTTCGGCATCTGCAAACCTAATAAGGAACTCGCAGCAAACTCCAGTGCTGTTTAACCGTCGATCAGCTCTTGGAACAGTGACAGTTTATACGTCATTTGTTCCGAAATGCATGCATGGGCGAGACAGCGCGAAATTTTCCGCAAGTTCTGAGGGCGAAATAACGCAGATATAATTCAGAGACTAGGGATAATAGACAATCATTTCGATTAAAGAATTTGCAATAGAAATAGAGAATTCCTTACTGTATAGAATAAGATATTGAAAAAAAAACTTTTAAAAGCAAAATTCTTATTGGATCTTATCAGTCTTTTTGAGTTTTCACCTTTGTTCAAACCACAAAAGACAACGAAAACCAGGATAAGAGCGGCACTTTTTTTAATAGATATGTCACGGTTCTTTAGTGACCTAACTGGCCAAATTAACAAAACGCTTATTTCTTCGTCAAACGCTGCATAATATCAACAAATGGAAATAAATAATTTAATGTTTAGTTTTGATAAAAGTTATCTTTTAAATCAGAAAAATAGCTACATTAAAATTACAATTTAAAAAAATCTACCAAACTAATCAACGAAGCCATTAAACATTAAAAACTTGAATGGATCAGAAGGTCTATGTAAATGTTGGATGACTTAGTTTTGATGTACTAAAATTAATCTCTTATAGGGTTATTCCACAGTGACTAACGTAACATTCAGAGCTGATTTTGTAACTGTTTTTACTTGTAACTTAAAGGATAAAAAAATATTTTTAGTTATGTTAGAGGATTCACAATGTACATGGTATCTATGTATCATTTCTGCTAAGAATTTCAAACAAAATTACCGAAGGTAGATATTTTTTCAACCAAAAAGGCAGTGTGACTAACGTAACATTTTTGCAACCTTGAAAATTAAGGCTTTATGCTCATGTTGTGAGGCAAACATTTCTCAAAGTTAAGTAAGTGTTAAAATATGAATGATATATTTAAAAAATGTGTAAAGTTGGCTTTTAAAAACATGAAACACATTTATTAAATCTTATTTATTTTAGTCTTATATGTCACTTTTACTCAAGATGGCATGTGACTAACGCAACCATCGAAAAACAAGCAGTAGACACACTACAAACTATTTATTACGGCTAATCTCTGTGATAATTACAATACTTTTTCAATTTTTTTAGCTTCTTATGTTGTATGATTTTTATTTATTTATTTACTTATTTGTTGATACTTTTTTCACTTCGGTATTTTTTTTTTCGTCGACTGAGGTTGACATTCGTATGGAATGACCCTATATCTACTTTTTAATAACGGTTAGATCTGGTTTAGAGTTTTAATTATGCAAGACAAACATTAGAATTAGGGAAAAATGTTTATTTATTTTAAGCATCAGCGATAGATATGTAATACAATATGTTTACAAAATCTACTATCTTCATTAAATGGTATGTTTAAAGTGACAAAAACGATATTTAGTTCGCAGCTAATACACAGGTTTATCCTGTTTTGACTAAGTTGAAGGGACCAAAGGAACCACGTGTTGGCGCGACATTTCGTTGTATCGAAATCATAGTAACCCTATGCTCAAATGTTTAACCCATTAATGCCTGACATTTTTTCCCCCAAAGATATTTTGTATACTGGTTACAAACAGTGTTTAATGGACAGGAAAAACAATAAAAAAATATTATGTAAAAAATAATTTTTTTATTAATGAAAGAAAAATCATTCCTTAAAACTTACGATAGACCCCAGAGGGTACATACTTTTTTTACTAAATTTTTTTTTCTGCCTGCGATATAATATTTAAAAAGACATTCTATAAGAGGGAATAAAATCAGCAATTAATATAAACTGGGAAGCTAAGAATAACTTTGAAAACTTAGCTTTCTATCTTGAGATTGTGAACGATGTCATTTTTGATAAAGATCTTATTAAAACTGCCACCAAACATTTTTAATGGTTATGTACTGCAATCTGTTAATAACGAATTGAAACAATACCAAGGTACTAATTGAACACTAATATTTGGTTGAAATGTTTATTTTGGGGAAATTAAGACCCTTTTTGGACCGTCCCTAAAAAGGGACGCTAGGCAATAATGGGTTAAGGATCTTAGGATTTTTTGTTCGAACACAGAAGGGGATTAGAAAATATATATATTTTACAATTATTTAGAAATGCGAAAGGCAAGAAAAATAGTAACTTCTGGTTTTTTTAGTTAAAAAATTAAACAAAAATGTTAATGTTTAAAAGAAAAAATTACACCGGAACCAACAAATGCGTTTTTTCAACTCAAAAAATGTGTAATTTAAATTTTTGTAAATATTTAGCAGAAAATAAATAATAATTAAATAACTTTTCAATTTTTAAAAGTTTTAGCAAATCTATCCTCTATTTTTCTTTTCTAAAGTGCTTGAAGATTTTCAGAAAAAAACGATTGACCAATTTCTTTCTCTCCCCTTCTCAATAACGCTCGTACTTAGAAAAAAATTAGAATCATAAGTAAAAAAAACATTGTTGCACACAGACAGTTTTGTCTGCTAATATATGCAAAACAAATGTGCAAAAAATGAGTTTTATTTCAGAATATGCCCGGGGAAAAATGCTAATTTTTTCGCAGTCTTCGATGCAAAAAAAAAAAAAAAAAAAGACAGAAAAGAAAACTGAAAAATATAGAAGTTAACGAAATCTATTATATAAAATTTTGAAAAAATTGCAAAACATGTCCGAAAATAACATTTTTTTCTAAAATGGGGTATGCGTCCTTTTGCAATGGTCAAATTTAAACTGAAGGCAATTTTTTTTTGAAATTCTTAATTGAAATAACTCATGTACTGATACATGTATACCAGCAACATACCGTTAACTTCACTTTAGCTACAGTTTGTTTGGCTCGTTCAGCTTCTGTAAGGGGTTTTCTGTCTCTTATTCGGTTACTACCTATTCTAGGCTACTGAGATCTAAAAAGAACAAAAATGCAGTCCCTAAATGGCATGATCTAGCTACTGGTGAACTGCATATATTTCAGCGTTAGCCCTGGAATAGGGGCGGTAAATTACTGCTTAATCAATTTCATTATTACACTGTAAAAAATAGACGTTTTTACAGTATAATACAGCTAATTTTATGGTAACAATTTGTAAAAATTGCTCAGTTTACTGTACTCAACTGCAAAGTTGTTACTTTTACAGTACTGAACTATAAAGTTGCCAATTTAACAGTAATAAACTGTAAAATTGCTAATTTAACAGTTCATTACCGTGCATTTCACAGTTTTAAACTGGAAGCTCTGCTGCCAGTATTATACTGCTGTTTCTAAAGTATAATACAGTTACATTTTACGGCAATAAACTGTAAAATTTCTAACCTTAATTAAAAAAAAAAAAAAAAACGAAAAATAGCTGCAGTATATAATTTAAAAATAAAAGAGAAACTAAAACTTTCTTCCCTAAAGGAATCGGAAGAAAAATCAATCAAATCGATACTTCCGAAAACATTTTCCACTTTGTCAAAGAGATTTTTGCATTGAATGCATTATTTCAAAAACTCGGCTATTAAGCGGAAAGCAAAGAACAGAACAGAATAGCAAATCAAAGGAGAAAAATAACAAAAAAGAACTCTAACCCATTTGGCGGGAACTCGTTAGAAGAATTCCGTTCCCCCTTTTGATTCCCGTTGTAAGGGGCAACATTAAAGAAGAGAACATTTTTCACGACATCGGGAAGCGCGGGAAACACTTGCCGAAATGGAGGGGCATTTTAACTGAATGGAACAAGTTTTCGCACTTTGAATTATTGTGTCTGATAAGAACCGAAGAGCCCATTCTCGCCAGAATGGAACACTTGATTTACATATTTCAGAATTGAACAAAGTATGGAAATGAGAGAGTGTGTGGGCAATGAAACTCTAGAGAGATGACTTTTAATGCGCTGACTTATGAATAGATATTGGGATGGTGCGTTCAAAAATGATTCAGTTTCATTGACGAAATATGACATCATTGTATTCTGTAAGGGACATTATAGTACTAGAAATAACATATTTGTTCCGCAGTTGTAACTGATATGACTTATAGATCTTAATAAAATAAGAAACTCTAGAGAGATGACTTTTAATGCGCTGACTTATAAATAGATATTGGGATGGTGCGTTCAAAAATGATTCAGTTTCAATGAGGAAATATGACATAATTGTGTTCTGTAAGGGACATTATAGTACTAGAAATAACCCATTTGTTCCACAGCTGTAACTGATATGACTTATAGATCTTAATAAAATAAGAAACTCTAGAGAGATGACTTTTAATGCGCTGACTTATGAATAGATATTGGGATGGTGCGTTCAAAAATGATTCAGTTTCATTGACGAAATATGACATAATTGTGTTCTGTAAGGGACATTATCGTACTAGAAATAACCTATTTGTGTTCCGTAGTTGTAACTGATATGACTTATAGATCTTAATAAAATAAGAAACTCTAGAGAGATGACTTTTAATGCGCTGACTTATGAATAGATATTGGGATGGTGCGTTCAAAAATGATTCAGTTTCATTGACGAAATATGACATAATTGTGTTCTGTAAGGGACATTATCGTACTAGAAATAACCTATTTGTGTTCCGTAGTTGTAACTGATATAACTTATAGATCATAATAAAATAAACTAATTTGCAAGAAGCAAGTCAGATAGTTTACCCCACACTGTAAAAACTAACGCTGCTTTTACACTATAATACAGCTAATTTTATAGTAATGAACTGTAAAAATGGGTCATGTTACAGTACTAAACTGTAATATTGCTATTTTTACAGTTTATGCTAATTTTTCAGCTTATTACCTTGTATTTTACAGTTTTAAATTGGAACCTCTGCTGCCAGTATTATAATGTTATTTTTAAGTATAATACAGCTCAATTTTAAGGCAATAAACTGTACAATTTCTTACTTTGCAATAAGAAACTGTAAAATTGCTAAATTAACAGTTTATTACATTGCATTTTACAGTTTTAAACTGGAGCCGCTGCTACCAGTATTATGCTGGTATTTTTAATGTATAATAAAGCAATAATTTTACATTAATAAACTGTAAAATTACTAACTTTTCAGTAACAAATTGTTAAACTGCTATTTTTTTACAGTTTTAAATTGGAACCTTGGCTGCCAGTATTATACTGTAAAAGCAACAGTTCCTTTTCTGCAGTGCAGGAGTACTGAACGTTTTTCACTTTGGCCAGTCTTTTGGCTTGCTGTTTTCTTAGAGGAAGTTCTTGAGCAAAGAGCAGAAAATATAGGATATCAAAGCTTTATCCTATTTCAGGTGACACAATTTTTTGCATATTCGTTTCATAACAGTACAAGTGTACTGGTGCGCCATTTTCACATGTCTGTTTCGTGTTATCATCGCCTGTTGCGATATAGAAATTCCTTAGGCTGCCAAATTCTTGGACCTCACGCAAGGAAACTTTCAGACGTAAACACGCTGTTTTGCGTCTATTAACATCAAAGGCGAGGAACTCTCAGAAATGCGAGCAAATAGTCAACAAGTGTTCGTTTTCCACGAAATCCAGCCATATGTTTTTTGTGTACCTCGGTAAAATGACAAATGGTTGACATTTGTTGCGGTCAGCGAGAATTCCTGTTCGGTGTGAAGCGACATGCAATGACACTATTCCGAACGTAAATTCGAGTGGAATATAAACGCTCTGACAAGAGAACGGTAATAACTTTCATCATTCTCGGGAATTGAGATAAACACACGTTGTCTGATAAACCCAGCTGGGGGAGATGCCCTGGGATATACCCAGACTTAGGGAGTCGGAAAAGGAGAGAAGCGTTTTTTTAGAGCGAACAACACGGATGGATGTTGTCGCGCATGTCCTAAATATCTGAACTTATAATTTGTGTAACATAGCTGTATATAGGTAAAAATAAAGATGCTAACATGTAACTTGCATCCTCTGTCTCAATCAATCAACAGTCAGAGTAGCCAAAACGGTACACAAGCATCTTACTTTTTCAAATGTAAAGAATCTAGTAACGTTTTTCTCCTCTATATATCGTGGGGTTACAAGTGAAACACAAAGTGGAAAAACATGATTTTGAGAAAACGCTGATCGAAAATTTTTTATTTTAACTTCTTTGTAATTGACATAATTAAATCAAATTAAATTATAGTAATGATATTTTTTGGTTATCACGAACCATTCTTGACTCTGGCATGATTATTTTATATTATTATCTCCACCATGATAATGGTAGGGCATTAATAATTATCATTAATTATACGACTTAGTGTGTTTCACTAGTATAGCATTGCATAATAAAGATATGACTTAGTGGCTTTCACCAGTATAAACAGCTCATTTTTGTGTGTAAGATAAACAAAAAATCTGAAAATTAATAATGTTGACTTAGTGTGTTTCACTTGTAACCCCACGATATGTTGTTCTCATTCATTAAGAAAATTGGAGCATGCTTAATCTGATGCAGAAAAAAAAGTCTTTCGAATGAATTTGAAGGTTAACCCTTTATCTCCCGACGGGACTTAGAAGTCAGGCTTATATAATTTAATATTATGAATCCTATATGGCTGTAATAATGCTGAAGCTTTTAAGTACCACTTCTTGTACTTCGCTGAGAGGACGACAGATGGTACCCGCGATCAGAAACAGTTTTCTTAGGGGCCCTAAGGCGTGGGGGGCCTTAGACCCTACTGATGTTCAAAATTTGATAAATTGATTTGGGACATAGAGGATCGATAGATGTGATAAATATTGCATCCCTTTGATAGGCAATATTGTGTGAAATTCTAGCTTAAAAATTTAATTACAAAAAAAACTAATCAGTATATAAAAAATGGAAACAAAAACAGCTCTGCAATATCTCCGGGGCTCGATGTAGTTTTGTACCAACTTGGAAGGCTGTAGACAAATGCATCACTTCTTTTGTGAAATATTTGATTCACGCAAGCAAATATTATTCTAATATGTCCGTATAACTAACGGACTTTGATACTTTTTCTGTTTATCTGCCAATCAATATGTAAAGATAATATTCTAATAAAGTTAAATTATTAAAGAAAATAATAATAATAAAAAACATACTTTCTGAGAAAAAAAAAACATTTTTACCGAAAGAGGAAAATTCATTGTCGTATTTTTTGATGAAGAAAAATTTAAAGGAACTGAAAAAGAAACAATGAAATGACTTACCGCAAAAATGCTTCTAAGAAAAAGCAAAGCAAACGGAAAACACTTACCTAAAAGAAAAATAATTACGTATTTAAAATGTAATTTACTAAAGATAATTACTAAATACAATTAATTATATATAGTATTTTAAAACAAACTACAAAAAGATGTAAGGAGCTAAATTTTTGCAAAATGTTATTTTTAATTAAACAGACTACACACACAAGTTTAATTACTTTTATAATTACATTTTAAGCCACTAAAATGATTTTAAATCGAATGCAATAATTTTATTCTATGTAAAAGTTTAACTTTTTAACATTTGGAATTAAAGACAGCACTCGTAATGAATATGAACCCTGTAAAAAATGAATGTTGTTTTTACAGTATAATACGGCTAATTTTATAGTAATAAACTGTAAAAATTGCTAATTTTGCAGCAACAAAATGTAAAGTTGCTACTTTTACAGTGCTAAACTGTAAAATTGCTCATTTTACAGTTTATTATGGTGTATTTTACAGTTTTAAACTGGAACCTGTACTGCCAGTATTATACTGTTGTTTTTACAGTATAATACAGCTAAATTTTACGGCAGTTAAATTGTAAATTTCTAACTTTACAATAAGAAACTGTAAAATTGCTAGTGTTACAGTTTATTACTGTGCATTTTACAGTTTTAGATTGGAACCTCGGCTGGCAGTATTATACTATAAAAACAGTTCATTTTTTGCAGTGAAGATAAAATCTGTACGTTAGGACCAGACTAATGACATCCCAATAGCTGCGACGTAGGGCAGGGCCGTCATTTCATGTTTTTTCATGGGAGGGCAAAGCGTCCAAACACAATGCAATTTCATCGGAAAACATAAATAACCACGCCTACTTATATGTAAATACATTGATTTCTCAAAGCCAGGGGGGCGGGCAATTGCCCCCCCCCTGCCCCCCAAATGACGGGCCTCACGTAGGGTCTTTTTTAGGTCTAACTTGAAACTTTCGTATGTTTTTTTTTCAAATGTACTAAAATGTTCACACAACCGAACTTGGAAAAAACTATTGATTTCGTTTTAAAAATATATATATGCGCTTATATCAGTTTTGAAAAGATGAAAGATGATTTTTTTAAATCGCTGGCTCTACCCATGATTCTGAGCCGTTCTCATGGAGATAGCAAACGAGTATAAATACCTTTGAAATAAATAAATACCTTCGTTTAAAAAAGGGAAAAATTATGACAACGTTAAAAAGCACAGCGTTTCATATTACTGCATACACTGTAAAAAGTTGTGTACGGTTACTATTGTTAATGGATGTAACGTTGCATAGCTTCTGGAGTAAGCTGTTCTGACTTTATGCAACTCTTATTGTTGGAGGAAAGTTTCCAGCAGTTTGTGTACATTTCCATCAAACGTTAAAATGACTGGGGCATTAATGGTGACTGGGGTACTGTCATTGTTAATTTTACAGTAATAAACTGTAAAATTTCCAGTTTTACAGTATTAAACTGTAAAATAGGGTAAAAGCACCAGTAGTCGGCCATTTAAGAGATATTTTGTTGATTTTGGCTAACCTAGAACTTTCAGCTATCAATACAGTAACAAAAACAAGGTAAAACTTTAGAATAAACCTTTCTGATAGTGAATCCCCTACTTGTTTCAGAAATTAAAAAAAATATGTTAAAATCCAAGCTGTTGTCAACACTAGTAAATGCTCCAGTAGTCGGCCACAGAATCGTCTTAGCTGAAAATTATGCAGAACCGCAATCTTGGATGACGGCACACCATTCAAAATGAAATGACTCATTACTAATTCAAAAATAGTACTCAAAACTTAATTACCACTGGTTGATGATTGATGATAGGTACATGAATGTGTACTATTTATGAGGAATTTTATGTCATTGTGGACGACTACTAGAGCACTTACCCTAACTAGTTTTACAGTTTATTACTACGCTTTTAGTTAGTTGAAACCTCTGCCTTCAGTAATATACTGCAAAAACAACAATTTTTTTTTCAGAGAACGTGTAAAATATAATATCGTTAAATAGTCCTGTATGACAGAATTAAAAAGAAGGAAAATACGGATTCAAAACATGGACATTGTATAAAATCACTTTTTCTGTGAGTAAAAAAAGGGAAAATTTACAAGCAAGTGTAATTACATTCTCCCACGGCATTTATACTATCAAAATTCATTGCCACAAAAAGAAAGGATATCTTCCCATGGTGGAAGAAAGGAATGAATACTTGAATCAACCAAAAAAAAAAAATCCTTTCCCCGGCAAACACAAAAAGTCCCCCTGACAGAGATTTACATTCAAATCTGCTATCAAGAAATCAAGCTCCGAGCTCAGTGAACAGATCCATCAAAAGATATGACAGGTACAAAAAGTCCCTGTCGATAAATACTTCAGTCAAATCACACGAACAAAAAAAAAAAGGCTCAGAGGATATCCGAAACCTTCCTTTTTCTCATCTGAGATTTTCACCCCACCCGTTTCGATTTAAAGTGAGGACGAGGAGCCAAAAAAAAAATTCTATCACTCATAGAGAAGTATTAGCATGTGTCCCAGTTTCGAAGGAAATATTTCAATTCATCTCCTTCTTTTGGCCTTAGTCCAGATACTTTTAGCCTTTTCTGTATTATATATGATCTCGCAATATAGATGGGTGTACTGTGATTTGTTTAAGTGGTAAAGGATAATTTATTGCCACTATATAGTGACACAAATTTCTGATCAGACAGGTAAATAAAGCCTACCTTGCAGAAACGAACTGTTTTTTTACAGTATAATCCTGGCAGCCGAGGTTCCAAGTTAAAACTGTGAAATGAACAGTAATAAACTGTAAAACTACCAATTTTACAGTTTCTTACTCATACAGTTTATTGCCATAAAACTTTAAACTAACAACATGAATGTAAAAACAACATGATAATATTGGCAGCTGAGGTTCCAGTTTAAAACTGTAAAATGAACAGTAATAAACTGTAAAATTAGCAACTTTGCAGTTTATTCCTGTACAATTAGCTGTAGTATATAGGGGTGCGACATCGAAGGCAAAACATTGATGTTTCAAGACATAGATGTTTGGAAATTAAGACATCGATGGTATTGATACATCGACCAAAAAACATCGATATTTTCAAACATCGATCTTTTTTTATACAAAATACTTACATTTAAATGTACAGTAATACAGTAATTCCCAATACATTGCACCTCTTTATATCACTCAATTAGATTTATATTTTGTCTCCTGCTAAACATCAACCGTATGATATCGATGTCAATTACAGAAAACTTTTTTAGTGAGATAGATACTGCAACTGCTGATTAACTGTATAACTTTTATTTATCGCATATTTTTATGAAACTTTTTTTGTTGAAATGTAAAACACCGTTAACGAAAAAAAATTTCTAAATCAGAACAAAAACAACGACGTTTAAAAATCGTTGACCGTAAATCATCGGTAGTAATTTAAAAAAAAAACTATTTCCATACTATAGATATTGCAACTGTTAAAGATGATTTTTTATTGTATATTTTTATTGCTTTTTGCTAAAGTGTAAAATTGACATCGACCAAAAAAAAAAAAAACATCGAACGCGAAGCAGTGATCATTAAAAGAAATCGATCTCAAAACATCGATGGTTACAATAAAAAATGTCTTCTAACGAGATTGATAGTGTAACGGCTGATTGACGATATAACTTTTGGCCCCATATCTTGATGATCTTTTTTTTTTTTTTTTTGCTGAAATATAAAACGTTCACATAAAGAATAATAATGAAATAAATAAAAAAAAAAAAAAGAAACGGCGAAAGAAAATTAGAAATGTTTTAGAAACATCGAGAGAAAAACATCGATGATCATCATAGAGAATGTTTTCTAATGATATTTATGCTGAAACTTCTGATTAAGGATGAAAAATTCTTAATACGTCTGCATATCGCATATTTTTATCAAACTTTTTTTTTCTGGATTATAAAACATCGACATCGAAAAAGACATCGAACCCAAAACATCGATGTTGGGAAAACATCGACCCTCAAACATCGATGGTAAAAACATCGATGTTTTATCAAAAACATCGATTTTCATTTTTCATCCGAACATTCATTTTTTAGTGTATCGACAGGTAGATATGCAGCTGAAATCAGAACCTGGTAGAAAATGGCACTAAGTCATAGAAACAAAATTATGCAGAAAATGAGTGAAGATATATCTTAGGTGATAATTCGTATCACTGGATTGTCGTTGATGTGATTATAAAATGAAAATTTGTTTATCAAGATCTTGTTTGCTCTGAATAGAGTTTGAGTAGGTGCTTAAATCTCCATTTTAAATGAGCTTTCCCTTCCGTATAAGAAAAAGACAAAAAAAGATGATATACACAACGATGTATAAAATATGATATACGGGTGAATATCAGGAAAAGTGCCAATTTGACCATGGAAATTTTCAATTTTTGAAGATACTCAGAAAATAAAATTAATAGGGTATTTCGAATGCACATTAGTAACAATATTTTTTTAAAAATTAGGGGCATGATCAAGGTAAATATTTATCCTCATTTTAAGGGGGTTGTCTTTGAGCGTTACCGACATGATGAGAATGCTACCGATCTGACAAATATTAGATTTCACACTTAGTGTACAAAAGTAATCACTTTCACTACCTTTTATGTTTAAAAGGAAAATAATTATTAATTAGAATATAATAATATTTACACAGCCTGAACGCTTTTTTGTTAATTAAATAAATTAGAGACTAATTAAAAGTTAAAAAATTAAATAAGTGCGACAAAGTTTTTTTTCAAACAGATAAATAGGTTAATAGTTAAAAAATCAAAATAAAATAAAATTCTTAACACAATCTCATAAGACGAAATTAATTCAAGACAGTCAGAGTTTGGCGGGGGAGGAAGATTTGCACTAAACTGTTCGTAAGTTTTCCGTTTTAAAACAAAATTATATTTTTGAGTGCAGTAGTTACGAACGAAGGTCTGAATATCGATGTAAAAGAAAAGAGGGTAAAAAATGGCAATAATTTTGTTTGAAAACTCAAATTTTGCGGAAAAATTGTTTTTGTAGCATTTAGAAAAACAATAAATAAACTGCTTCCAATAATGGGAAAATTTAGCAGGAAAAACAATGCACTTGAAATTGTCTTTGTACTTTAAAACTCAACTCAACAAACTCATAACGCGAAGAAAGAATTGCGAAAAAACATCGTTAACGCACGCATCAGTTTCGCATCAAAAATCTTCTACTTCGACGCTGCCGACATGACCGCTGCCGACATGACAAATTTCCCGCAATATGATAGCTGAACATCCCTAATTTAAGATTCGAGAATAAAAACACCTTATGTCCCTGCCAATAGGTTTATTTTCCATTATGCAAAAATAGATTGAAAAAATAATTTATTTTGTGTCTTTAATTTCCGCTGCCGACATGACATTTCATTTGGTAGAAACGGAATAGTCAAGATTGAACAAATCTTACCTGTAATTCAATGCAACTGAAATGAAAATTTTCGATCGAAACTTAAACATCATATATTATGGCTTCACCCAGAGCACTTGATTAATACCAAAAAAAGGTTTTCTCTTGATATTACGTCGCGGAAGTTTGCGCTCTCGTCATGTTATGAAAACATATGACAAGCAGAAATTGCATTTTTTTATTATATAAATTTTTTTATCTAAAATACAAGAAATAATCTTCATAGACGAACATAAAACACGTTATTTTCTTCAATATATGATTCTGCTGCGATGTTTTACAATCCACAGGATTTTTTTTTAAAGTTGCGACTCGAATGTGTGACGCGCTGCCGACATGACATTGCAGCAATAAAAAGAGTTCTACCGTCACGAGTTAAAGCAAAATCCAAAATTTTTGTTATGGATTGTATGTGCGACGAAGTTTACAGTATGAAAATAGAAACATTTTTGGTTTTTATTTGGAAGTGCTTGGGAAATTCATTTGTGACTTAAATTAGCACTTTTCTTGATATTCACCCATATACATATTTGCTGGCAGGCAGCTCGAGTAGGACTTGAAGAAAGGCGTGCGCATTGTATATGCTTGTAACTTTACACTTGAATCTTATGGTTTATGACGAGGTCTTGCAAGGACGGGCTAGGTTCCACTGGACTGCGAAGCGTCCAATGACTGGCATGCTACGAATGGGCGTTGGATGCAGAGGAAGAAAACTTAATTTAAAATAAGTATCCATTAGTATTTAGACATTTGTCTCGCTGAAGACAAATCTCGGGATTCCAAAGCTGCGTAGGTTGCTACTGTAAAATGTATGGAACTGATTTCATCGTCCAACACAAAAAGGGATCTTTCGATTTGTTTTTCCAAGGTTTGACATCCATACGCTGACCAGGGACGTCATTTCGAAATTTTCCAGGGGGGGGGGGCAAAGGGTGCATACACACTAAAATTTACCAAAAAGTGGCAAAAACCACGCCCACTTATATGCCAATGCATTGATTTCCCAAAGTCAGGGGGGGGGAATTGACCCCCCCCCCCGACCCCCCTTAAATGACGGGCCTGACGCCGACTAATATAGGCTCAGAAAAACTTTTCCAAAAACTTGACCACACCACTCTGTTCATTTTTTTTTTTTTTTTCGGATCGTGCATTATTTGACGAAACCCTTTTTCATTTCAATGTATGAGCTCATTAGAAACTTATGCAAAGGAGACCAACTTGCATGGAAAGCATTGCTGATACTGATCAAATCCCTACTGCAGGGGTTGGGTTATTAGCTCACTTTCATGGCCCGCCCTTATGTGTGCACTTTCTGCTTTCAATGCCTTAAACCTTTTGAGGCTCATAAGCTTATCTGCTGGGTCAAAATTCCTGGTCTAGTGAAAAAGGAAGAAACAGTGTACATTTTTTTAAACAATAACTTTTTTATATAGAAAATATTAAGATTCTGGTATCTCAATAACATGGTAAAAATATAACTCATCAGTTATTCTAATTAAATAAGCTATGAAATAAATTTCAAACATGAGGACATGTGTTCCTTTATATATGTTTTTATCTTAGTATTTTTATGAACAAGTAGAACTAACTGCTGCCGGATAATTTTACTAGTTGATTCAATCACATTAATGTGATTTCATCAACTGGTAAATTGATACAATCATAATATGTAACTGTATTACATCTAATCTTCTACTTAAAAAATCTGCATATGATGTTAAAAAAAAAATTTTTTTTATTAGACAATAGCACTTTTCGGCTACTATTACAACTCTGATGTCTTAAACCACTAGTTCGTGGTTCAGCTCCAGAATTGTTGCTAGAAATCAAGTTTCGCGGTAAAAATTCTGGCACGAAAGAAAATACCACTTTTTCGTAAAATTATGCTTAGTAATTACGAGAAAAAAAGTTCTGGAACTAACTGCTGCAGTTAAGTTCGAAAATTGAAATTAAATGAGGAACTGTATCATCTTTGCGAAGGAACATGCTTCTTTTATCGTTGCATCGTCCAGCAACTCGGAACCAATCATAGACAAGGAAAATGTAAACATGAGCTCCGCTTTAATCTCGTCTACTCGATTTTCCACGTAAAAGCAATGGTGTTGCTGCGGTAAATACGGGTTTGATGAGTTGTAAAATTCATTATGGACGGTAATTTAGAGGATGAATTTCATACAATAACGGACGAAACATGGTCGACAATATTATTTTACGCTGAATACTAGAATAAATTGAACTGCAGCTCCGAAAAATGTATTACGGAACGGTTTCAGTTTTTCTGTAGGTTGGCTACCTTTCGGCTTGGCGACATTTCTTTCGACGCCGAGCCGTGCTCACGCGTGGTATTCTTGAACGGCTGTAAAACTTCAGCTGGTAGTCTGAGAGCAACTGGTTCTCCGTGAGAATTTCGTAATATAATTATGGGAGTTAGTTTTTATGAAAGGTATTGCCACCTGGAGTATGAAATCGGATGTAACCACCCCCCAAAATAGTGCAGGGGGGCGGCTTAAGTTACAAAAAATTGATTCACTAAAATACCCATATCTTCATTATGTCTTGATTTGAAATCGGTCCTCAAGGCTTAAAATGATTAAATACAATGGATAACAACATTTTGAAGCATAAACGACTCTATTCAAATTGTTGACACGTGTTTCGAAGCTATTAAGAAGTCTTTTTTCAATGTAAAAGAGGAGAGTTCATGAATGAAAAGTCATCCGACTCTGGATGTTTTTTTCATTGAATAAGGGCTACGTGTAATCAAGCCTGTCATTTGGACAATCATGTGGGTCCTACCCCCCCCCCCTAAGTTTCGAAACAAAATGTGAATGCACATTTTCTGAACGTAATTATCCTTTTACCTATATTATGTATTTAATTTGTACTTTTTGCCCAAGCCTATAATTTAGGGGAGGGGAGGGAAATAAAAATCAATATATTTTGGTATATTTAGCCCTCGCAAGAATTAATTATAAAAATTTTTTCCAGTCTGTAAAGACTCCTTCATTCTTTACGCCACTAGTTACAACCAGGCCTGTCATTTCAATTTTTTTCCACCGAAGGGGGGGGGGGGGGGGGGATGGACAGGCCCTTTTTTCCAAATTCTTTTCAGGAGCTGCAGGAGTGTGTACAGAAATTTTGGTCTGGCCAAAAATGGCTGTCCCCCCCACCTTAATTTTTACCCCCTGCACATACTTCCCTCCTTATTTAACGATTTTCAATTTTAGGCTTGCTTTATTAACATCAGGGTGTATATTCCCAACCGATTTTTTTTACAAAATGACAGAAAAATTTAAAGCTCGAAAATAAAAAGCTTTTTTCTAGACTAACAGGTGTATTCACCTCCTTTGTGCACGCCCCTATTCAAAAAAGTATAGAGAAGGGGATAAAATGTTGTATACTCAAAGTAAATTTGATAGGAAAACAACAAAGAACACACTTATACGTAAAAATGTTTTTTACATATAAGTGGGAGCGACAAAAGACAACAAAATTTTTCAAAGAAATGGGGTGGACGGGAGGCAGTTTAACCCCCTCTAAACGATGGGTCAAGGCAAAGGGGCAAATTCAATACATATTGTGAAAAAGGTAAATACACACAAATTTGCATTCACATTTTGTTTCAAAACTTGGGAGGGGGGACCTCCACCCCCCCCCCCCCCGATTGGCCAAATGACCGAATTAATTACAAGGAGCCCCTATTCAACGAAAAAAACATATTTAGCCGGCAGACTTTACGTTCATTGAAAAAGAGCTCTTAATAGCTTAGAAACACGTGTCAACAATTTGAATTGAGACTTTTATGCCTCAAATTTTTATAAGGTGGAATTAAGCATTTTAAGGTTTCAAAACCGGTTATAAATCAAGAAATAATGAAGATATGGGAATTTTAGCGAATCCATTTGTTGTAACTTTAGTAGCCCCCTGCACTATTTTTGGGGGTGACAACATCCAAATTCGTGCTCCTGGTGCAAATACCTTTCAGAAAAACTAACTCTAATAGTTGCATCACAAAAACCGCGGGGAAATAAAAATTTGACCAGTTGCTCCTTCATTATGGAACAAAGTTTCGCAGAAAGCTTTTTTCTATAGCTTCAATAAACCCAGGGTTGGTGCAATTTTTCTTTCTTTTTTTTTTTTTTTTGGATAACTCGTCTTGTGTATCAGAAATATGGATCATTGATTTTCTATTCAGTTTGTAAGGCAGAAAATGTGAAAAACTGTGTTTATAAAGTACAACTAAATTCTACCTTATTAAAAAAAGATGCTGAAAACAAAATTATTATTACAGTTTGAAAAACAACAATTTCTCAATAAATGTATGCTTAGTTTTATTCCTGTAAGGTTTTATGATAAGATTCTATAGAAAAGGTTTTTATTAACACTGAATATTAAAAACGGAAATATTAAAAGAAGTAAATTTCTGTTCATTGCAAATCTTCTACAGGATAAATACATTTGTTACGGTTTCTCGATGAACACAAAATAGGATGTTGAGTCCTTGAGGGAAAAATCAAGTCAATTCCTCTGCTCTATGGCAGCTGCTTGCTCTCAAATATTAGTTATCATTTCGGAAATTTATTCGAAGCAGGTTCTTTGATATTTGGGAAAAGTTTTGGCTTTAATTGTAATGTGCTTAGCCCCCGTTTATACTCAGTTCTACTCGGGGGTCTTTTTGCAGTAAATCGTTTGAAAAGTAAGTGAATACTAACCTGTGTGAACGAAATTAAATATGAAAATATAACTTGTAGCACATACTCATTTTTCAAGACATTTAGAAGAACGAAAGAGGATCGTGTTTCCAGAAAATATCTTGAGTTGATTCAAATCGGTTTTAAATGCCGTGATTACTGTGATGTTCTGTGACGGAGTTGATACTTCTGCTTTCTGCGATGTAAGTTCCGCAGCACAGTTCAACACATTTTTGAGAATATTTAGAAAATAATGTGATAAGAATGAATCTTGATCCAATGATGTATGTTGAAAAACACGATAGCATTTTAAAAACCAAACGAAAAAACACAAACGACGCAGTTCACATGACTCAGACATAACGGTGTAAACATTTGTTGCCAAACGTTAGAAAACGAAGCTGTGATGCCAAATTATTATTAAATTTGACATTCTATTAGAACAAAAATTCGTTTTAGTAACAAAGTTCGAAGAATAAAACAAATATTTTTGCATATGACAAACCAAAACAGTTAATACACAACGCTTTGCTCTTGCACTTGGAGAAGCTACATAAAATAAACACTGCGTATTACGATCGAAAGTTTGTTTACGTTTTCGGCGCCTCCTATTGGCTCATCGGAAGAAAATTCGGTGTAATTACCTACGCGTTTGTGAAATAGTTCGTTATTTAATGGCACTTTTTTGTACTTGAGAGCAGCGTTTTATTCCAGAACTTTTAATATTCTTCACACTAAACATTTTTTTCGTACACTTCCGTTGTTTTCTCGTGTGCCAAAATTATTTCTTCCAAACTAAACGATATGGCTTACTGTCCCACGGACTACACGGGGAAAACATAATATAAAAAATAGTCGTAACTGATAATTTATAAAACAAATTTTAAATTTTAGGGAAGGCGTATACTCCATGGTCTTTAAAGAGGATAAAACAGTGTTTTAACATGAAGCAGAAATTGCAATGATTTATCTATTTTACCGTACAACTCTTTAAAACGCTGACAGAAAAAAAAACCCCATCGCTTATCTGTTAACAGTAAACGATCATCAACTCAACTTCAAAACAGGAAAATGTTTCTCGCTTATGCTAATCTACCCCCAAAATCAGAAAATTTCTTCACGTGATTTAATGCAGTAAATCTGCCCCGGAGAATGAATGGGGTTTCAAAAATGTCATGCGGAGAGAGGCCCACTTGTATTGTGCAGCGCCGAATTTCAATTTTGTTGAACATTTTTGGCGACACGTAGCGAAGTCGTAAAGCGTCTTAGCTCATGAGCCACGCCAAGACTGCATTAAGGAATAAACGCGGCAGCTTATGAATAAGAATAAGGAGGAGAACTCTGTCTAAGCAGGTATTCGTATTATGCGTATTTTTCCGGCTGATTTATTCCCGGCACGACTGTTAGCGGCAGCGCACAAGGATTACATTTTGCAGCGTCATTACGGAAGCATGATCCGGCAGCATCTCTCGTAATGATGCGATTTGGACTGTGTTGCGCGATTTTGATTCTGCATCTACAGGCACAGAAGATTTATGTAGCAAAGTTTTAATGTTACTGTTGAGTTGCAGATTGTTAGTATCAAGATGGAGCTTGTTAAGACGAATTGTATAAACAGCTGAAACTTAAGGTTCACATACAGGGGTGAAAGATAGGCGTCCTTCTAGAAAAAGCGGAAAAAAGTTACTGCATATTACATTGTTACATTATTGCATTCTACATTATTTATTACAATCCCCCCTTCAGTGGCTATATGGTTTGCATTACACTGTAAATCATTTTTATACAATTCAGCCTCTTACACCAAGAGCGTATCTGCTACTAACAACAAGCGTAACAAACTAGCTACCGTTTTTATCAGCTAATTTGCTACTCGTAGTGACCCCAACAAGGGACCTCGTAATATGGCGGGTTTTGACGGACATATATTGCATCCGCGTTAAGATATAACAGCGGTATAGGTAAACTTAGTTTTATCCATATATAAATTAACGACAGTAAAACAATAAAGTATATCTGCTTTAAACATGATAGTAATATCTATTATTTAAATGATTAACACTTTTTTATTATTAATTAGTTTAACACTACTGATACAAAATTACAATAACTACACCCTAAATACGGTAAAAACTCACACTGGGGGATAGATTGCCTTTGGTATACTTTTTAAGAACAGAAAGAATTTTGAATTAAACGTTGAAATGGATAACGTACATTCAAAAAGTTGCCTTCGCGCATGAAACTAAGGGCCGAATTCAAGTGAAACACCATTGCAATCGCTTCGAAGCGATCGCAGTAGACCAAAATTGCAATCGCTACTGGAAGTCGAATTACGATAGAATCGCATCTCGTAGCGATTGTAACGTTTCACTTGAATCCAAATTTGGGAATTTGCGATTGCATTGGTGAGTTGCGATCGTCCGTGTTACACTTGAATTCCACCCTAAACTTCAAGATTTACATCACATTTTAAAGAAGAAGACAGCAGAATAAAAATCAAGCGTGTAGAGGGACAGAGCATTTTCCTGCTTGTACTCGACTTACACGTTAAAGCAGCAACCAGATGTCTGATAATTGACTCATCAGTTAAAGGAAGACTTGTATGCTTTGAGAAGTGTCGGTCGTTATTTGGAGCCAATAGCTGCGAATGAAGTTACTAGCTAAAGAGTTGAAAAAGTACATGTTTGATTTCTTTCCTTTTTTAAAATGCCCAAGTCTATTAATCCGAATGTGTATTTTTTTTCCTTTTAATTCTGTCACATTATACTTACTCTGTCATGGGTAGGTTGGTTGGCTGATTAGTTTAACTGGCTATTTCATTTACGTAAAAAAGCAAAATGAACAACTGGAAGTATGAAGTTAATTATTGACAAATTTAATTAAATAATTTCAAGGCTGAACTTTAACTAGTGTAGAATTCCGAATAATAGGCAGTAATTTTAGAACGTCCCATCAAGCGACAACGAGGCATCATGGTTTGCGACTCAATTGCGTACGATTCCAGATCATTTCTAGTTCGTCTTCAGTTCTCCATGATGGATCAACAATAAGTCGATCATTTAGGGCCCTGCTCCACATCAGCGTAAAACGCGACCGAAACCGAAAATCCGAGTACTTTCCATAGGAACGCTATGTAATCCATTTTACGTTTCTACTATATTTTTCTGCTTTACGTCAATGTGGAGCATGGCCCTTACTGCAGCAGACGACCATCCTCCATCTTCAGGGAGCTCCCAATACATTTTTCCAGCAAGGTAGCGCAAAATCGCACAATAGTCTTAAGCCTTGGTTTCTTAGAACGCGACAATCGTCGCCGACGCCGGGCGCGACTGCACGCTGGAAACAGAACCAGTTTGATTGGAGCGTGGCGTGAAGCGACGTCAATCAGCGCTCAGGCGCATGCGCAGAAGGCGGCGGCGACCGTCGCCTCGCCAGAGATCGACGATTTCACTCATAGGAAACCAGGGCTTAAGATCCCACTAGGTTTCACCTACCATCATAAAGTTCCCTAAAATTTTTAATATAATTGAAGAGTAAAAGTTACGAATAAAACGCTAAAGTAAAAGTTTATACCTGTTTCAGATCCCTAATATGTGTTGTCAGGGGCAAAAAGGGGCCAAAAATGACTGATTTACCCTCATCGAGTTTCCTAAATCTGTTAACATAAATGGAGAGTAGAAGTTGAAAATAAAACGACAATAAAGGGTTGTCTACCTTTTTCGGATCCCTAACCAGGGTTGTCAGGGGCTAAGAAACTCGATGAGGGCAAATCCGTCATTTTTTGGCACCTTTTAGAACCAGGCAACCCAGGTTAGGGATCCGAAAAGGGTAGACAACCCTATATTGTCGCTTTATTTACAACGTCTACTTTCCATATATGTTAACAGTTTCAGGAAACTCGATGAGGGTAAATCAGTCATTTTTTGGCACCTTTTAGACCCTGACAACCCTGATTCATGATCTCAACAGGTAGAAACTTTTACTTTATCGTTTTATTCGCAACTTTGACTCTTCCATTCGTGTTAATAATAAATTTTAGGAAACTCTTTGAGGGTGTGTCAAACCTAGTGGGACCTTGGACTACAATGTTCGCACTAGCCAACGCGCTCTGCGAAATGTACAGATGCTTTCATGACCACACATCTCACCTGAATTACACTAAACAAACACATTTGGGATGTAATTGGATGTCGTGTGCAGACTGCCGCGGTCAGAAGATGAACTGTGGCAAATGGTTGATAGGGAGTGGAGTGTCCATACTTAACACGCCATCTGTACTATCAGACTCTGTACCTCTACGTTTTGCTGCTTGTATCTTCGTCTACCGTGTTCCTACTACTCAAGGGCTATTCACATTACGACCGATCCGGCCGTCCGAACCGGGATTTTCGCTGCGAAACTGGTTTTTGGAATCCGTTGCCATAACAGCACGCCGAACCATCGGCTCCTGTCACCGTTTTAGAATGCTGGATGTCTCTGCGCTGACAGCCGACCGGTTTTTTGGTAGCGACTCTATTGGCTCTCATTAATTGCGAGCTCTTAATAATTTGTGGGGGAAAACCGTCACGTGTCTTTCGGACGGAGCTAGTGCGAATCCTCAAAACTTTTCCCCTCCGTCCGTCACGTCCAAAAAAACCACTTCCTTCGGACAGAACGGTTGTAATGTGAATACCCCTTTTCTGATCCAACCCTATTACGTCGCTGCGTTATCATTTTAAAATAAAGATCACTTATTGTCCTTAGCTGCCTCTATCTGTTTGCCGAGTTTCAAGTTAATTATTAGTGTTGCACTTTCAATGTCACGTAAATTATATCAAAAGATGTCTGCGCAAGAACTAGTACGCTTTCTCAAATGTCAAACGAAAATTTAAAAGTTTCATATTGCAAAATAACATTCAAAATTTAACAAGAAAACTAAAAGACTGCACTGCTTACCTACAAAAAATAATCATATGTTTCTGTTTTCATGAAACATTTCACTTAAGACAATATTGAATAGTCAACTAAATTAAAATGCTATCCTCCAAGGAAATTAAGTTTTTCCAACAGATATATAGTTAAAATAATTTTCTTCCTATCCAAAAATTTTAAATTGCTATGAGAATTCCTTTGTTCACAAATTGAAACACTAGCAAAAATGTATAGAATTATGATTCCGAAATTAATAGAAACACAGCAAAAACTGTCCTCTTGAGGGTACATTGTAAATTATAATTAATAATTTTAATTTGGGTATTCATTCAATGATAAAATGTGGAACGCAACAAATTAGATTTTCATTTCGAAAATAATTTAGGACGATAGTCACAATGTGAAGCAAGATGCAAATATTAAGTGCTTTGCTATAAGTCAAACTCAGAAATTACACATATTATTATTAAAAGTGTTTTTTCCCAGTCATTTTTAAGATAAAACCTTAATTAAAAAAGGGACGTTTCATCTAATTAAAGTGTACAAGATTTGAAAAGGGATGCGTTTTCAGGAATCAAGGGTATTTGTAAAATCTTGAACAAATACTTTAGAAGAAACTACTTTAGAAGAAATTACTTAAGACATAAATATCTTAATCTTTTTCTGATTGATTCTCATCTTAAAACTTTTTTTCCACAGCATTAATATTCTTCAACTTGTGCACCTTTCATACTTCTGAGAAGATATAAACAGTTTTTAACTTTGCGCTAGGTGCTAGCGCAGAATAAATTAATCTTCTGGAGAGGGTGATGATTTGGTTATAACAGCCCTTGTATGGATATAAACTGTCAGATTAATCTATGCAATCTGTGTTAAAACCAAAAGCTCTGCGGAGTATGACTCTAAACACCTCCCCCCCTCCCTCCTCAAGGCGCTACTGGGAGTCTTTCACTGAAAAATAACTTTAGTTTCGATATTAGCGCCACCTATATGCCTGTAGTTAATATTGTACCGATGGGGGGGGGGGGGAGGTATTGATGAGAAAAGAGTTAAACAAAAAGACTTGTATAAATATAAGACGAAACTGTAGTACGTTTGCTGTAGCAAAAAATGCATTTTTTACACTTCCATTTCCCGTAACGAATAAACAGAACTATTAATCCATTGACGCCTAGCGTCCCTTCTTAGGGACGGTCCAAAAAAAGGGTCTGAATTTCTTACAAATGAAAATTTCAACCAAATACTAGTGTTCAATTAGTACCTTGGTATTTTTTCCCTTCTTTCTTAACTGATTGCTGCATATAACAATTGTAAAGTGTGTTCTGTATCAGTTTTAACATGACCTTTATCAAAAACTACATCGTTTACAATCTCAAGAAAACAAAGCTAAGTTTTCAAAGTGATTCCCAGCTTCCCTGTTTATGTTAATGGCTGATTTTATTTCTTCTTGTAAAATGTCTTTTCAAATATTATATCGTAGGCCGAAAAAAATGTCAGTAAAAAAAGTATGAACACTCTGGGGTCTATCGTAACTTTTAAGAGACAATTTTTCTTTCCTTAATAAAAAAATTATTTTTTACATGATATTTTTTAAATTATTTTTCCTGTTTATTAAACACTGTTTGTAACCAGTATACTAAATATCTTTGAAAAAAAAGTCAGGCATTAATGGGTTAAGCTTTATTCGACTAGCTCGTTTATTTTTGGTCTCAGCTGAAAACAAGAAGAAAAAAAATCTTCTAAGTCTAAAATTTCCATTTTGTTCACGCGTTTCTTAAAATATTTTTTAAACTTATTTTTTCTGATACTGCCCTTTACCTTGTTACTGCAGTATAGTTAGTGTTCTACATAACAATTTTCAAAAATTTTGATTGCATCCTTTTTATCATGGCATCTCTGAGATCAGTACCGAAAGTACTATGTATACTTTTTGTAACCAGTATACAAAATATCTTTGGAAAAAAATGTCAGCTATAAATGGGTTAAATGTACTTCAGTTTGCTTCATTTCGATGTTTTGATTTAATTATTACGATAAAAATGAGCCTTTTAATAGAAAATACAAAAATTTTCTACCTTAATTTTAAAGACGGATAAATATTCAAAGGAATGGAAAATGTTTATCATTTATCCATAAACTTCATCTCCCATTTTCATCGCGAAGAGTAAAATATCAATTATCCATCGCCACATTTTCTTTTCTCACGCCCAGTTACGCAAATCAAACAATTTTCCTGATCCCGAAACAAAAATCAATTCAATTCAAAAGTTCCACTTCAAGAACGCCACTTCATTATTTCATGCTTACGCAAATTTTCGGTGGATCAGGAATGAAACGACTCAGCAAAATGGATTGAACAAACGAAATTTCTTCGAGATAAACGATCGGTTACTTTGGAAGCATTTCCATTTAATCCCCCTCTTTCGTGGAATTTAAACAATAGGGGGAATTGAAAACATATACTCGACAAAGAATTGGGATAATTTAGGTTTACTTCGATCAAAAATAGCTATGTCGCTTAAACTTTTAGGTTCTGAATATTGTTTGAAACAAAAGATGCTGGTTGGAAATTAGTATTCAAGGACAATATTGATTTTTCAGGAATCGAAAATAGAATCAGAACAGAGTTACTGCGATGCAACAAGATGATATAGCACACACATAGCTAGTAGAACACAATTATATCATAGATGTAATAAACATTTCTACACAGCTTCACGTTTGTTTTTTTTAAATTAAATATACAAATATTGCATCATCTATTTCCAAGTTTCAAGAATGATAATCTTCTAACTATAGTATGCAGAAAACAGGGCTAAGATACTTATACAGTACGCAAAGCCAACTTCTTTGGCGTCAAACACGTTTTGCGGGTATCCAGCACAATAAAGCTAATTCTTCTAGGGGTAAAATCATTTCTCAGTTAATAGAAATAAGCTGCGGAGCCCTGCTTTGCACGAACACTTCGCGCCTTTGCAGTAGTGAAGAAAGTTTCAACAACTACTCGCCACCAAGGCGGCCTGCTACTGTTTAACAAACTCACCGCTCCGCGGCTCGCTAATATTTAGCTCCCCCACTCTACGATTCGCTTGCGCGTTTACTTTTTCCCTGCATCAAACAGTCATTCGAATTATTGAGAGGAAGAAAGATAGAGCTGCCGTGCTAAGCACAAAAGTCGTATCTGCACTTTTTAATAAAATTGAGTTATCGCCGCCAAGTGGCTCTTTGTGACGTATTTTACCTTAATGCAAAATTATATGGTCATTTAAGAACGGGAGTTTTTTTTTTTTTTTTTAAATCCAAAAAAGTTTCATCTGAATCAAATACATGGTGGCGCAAAACTTTAAAGAGGTATACCTCAGTTTGAGCTCAACTGCAGGTACCACTTTTGTGCTTATCAAGGCAGAGTTCCATCACGAAGCTTGCGCGAGAGAGTTTTGCGCCAATAGCAATTTTACTTAACTTCCCAGTTCGGTAAGAATGATCACGGGAGATTTTTTTTATGAATTGATATCTCCGTTAATTAACATCGTACAACTTCGAAAGTGGTCGTTTTGTTTGGAAGAGAAAAAGTAGAATCGAATGATACCTCGATCGAGTCTGTAATCCCAGCGGTTTTTGAGGAGTTCACGCTTCAGACAGACAGACAGACGGACGGACAGACAGACACAGACAGACGAGAACATATTTTAATAGTATAGATGCTAAAGGAAGGTAAAATTATCTGCATTTCTAAAAATAATAAGAAGTACAGTTTCAAGGTCATAGATAAATAATGTGTAATCCATGAACCATAGAGAAAGGAAATTGCACACTAGTCACTAGTGTTACCAAGAGAGTAAAAACATGTTTATTGCCAGAATAAATGGAAAAACTTACATTTCACTGAAACATTTTTTAAAAATTAAATGAGATATCGTACACCACCCCCCCCCTCCCTTTTGATAGGAATTTCAAATTCAATGCGTTAAAGTCTAGTAAGTGCTGATTAAGCCCATTTTTGCCATTTGTGCAACTTTAGCGTTGGGAGAATGTTGTTGATTCAACTGCAGAAGATGCTGCGAAAATTTTGCAAAAATATTTTTCAACAAAAATCATATCATTAATTTTCACTTCTACATGAGTACAAAATTGGATCTTACTATGAAATTTTAACAAAGCTCAACTGAATAGTGATTATTATTCAAGAGGCACTGTAATTCTTTCATGACTCAGTTTAATACCTTCTCCTGCTCATCTTTCGTGTTGTAGAGAAAGCCCCACCTTAGTCTTAACAGAAACGGTGAATTTCCGTTTCATTCGTTAAGGCGCACAAAGGCAAGAGTAAGGCCGGATTTTCTCATTCTTTAGTCGAACCATTGGAGTAAAGAATGAGGAGGATTAAAAATGGAAATTTCAGATCTTTAGAAATTCTTATCTCTGACACAATTTTGCTTTTAAAGAGGTACAATGTGTGCTACAGAAAGGTGGTGTTACAGGTCTGCATCTCGTAAAATGGATGCATGTACTTAGGTTTAAACTAAAAGTTTTCCTCCCGTGTGCAGAAGTGGAGAACTTTTATGTAATATTTAAATCGAACTAAATTCAAGTAGATGAGTGAAGTAATTTTAGTTGGATTTAGTTTCGCTTTTATTTTTGGATAAAAAAAGTAAAAGAGAGGCTCAAAGTTTTATTAGAAAGATTTTTTTTTAAAACTTAATATGAATGTTTTGTGATTGCAAGCTCTTCCCATGTAAAATAGCTCCCCTAAGCCAGAGAAAGTCAAAATTAGCAACTGTAAAATTAGCAACTTTGCAGTTTATTACTGTAAAACAGCAATTTTAGTTTATTAGCATAAAATTGGAAATTTTACTGTTTATTACTGTAAATTTAACAATTTTTACAGTTTGTTACTATAATATTTGATGTTTTATACTGTATATAAACATTTTTACAGGGAATAATAATAGCAACGACAACAACATTTACAACAATAATAAAAGTAATACTATAAAGTAATAAAATAATATATAATAATAATAATGATAATACGGGAATGTTTTTTTTTCGAAATCTAGCTATATTTCTGTTAAATTGTCGTTGACACACAACATTTCTAAATTGAAAATTAAATACATAAGGCAAAGTAAAACGAAAGTACAATTGAAGAAAACTGTCTTTTAACAAATAAATAACACTGAATATCCTGTATTTCCTGTATCAAGGATTAAAACTACATGATCCCTGTAATCTTTTCTGCAGTATATTTAAAATGGGAATAAATCGGAGCTGCAAAAGCAGCGCCCGACAGACATGAGAATAGCTTCCACATCTGAGGAAATATGAATTTACATTTCGTTAAATTTTGGAGACACGTAGCTAGAAGTACAAAGCAATTGCTGTGCTTTAGAAACAAAGCGGGAATTTAAACGAATAAGTCCATGTAAAGTTTATGCATAAATTTATGTAGAAAAGTTAGAGTTCTCGGCACTTAAGACTCGACTCCTATTCGATGTAAGCTAAAATAAGAGATTTTCATATACCTTTTTCCAATTGTATAGGTGACTTTTTTTTTTAATATACGAGTAATTTATTTTCCTTTCTCTCAGATAAGGTTGGCATTTGCCTCGACCTTAGGAAAATTTGGCCATCAAAGTAACAAAAATGAAATATTATTATTTTTTAGACTTTCTTTTCGATGCGGAGGGGAGAATGAACAGGATTTCGCCAAGACATACAGTTTGATGCGACCGTTACCTTTTGAGCCACTCTTGAGGCCAAGCAATCTCTCACTTAAAATCCACAGGTATCTTCATTTGGAAAGGGAACTGCATATTTAACTTGAACCAGTGATAATTAGTGCGCTTTTTCACTTACATATATCACTGAAAAAATCATGCTAAACATTCATATTCCATGTGCATTCCCTAACTACTGTTTATAAGTTTCTGCAAACAATGCCAAATAAAAATAAGTCTCCGCTGAACAACTAATCTACTATTTGATCTTCTTGGGTAAAACGTTCCGCGTATTTACGCATGCGTCAGGTCTTCTCTGATCTTACCAAAATAGGGGTGTTAGGTAAGATAACAATAAGGGAAATAATAATAAAAGGCATTTTGAACCGTATCAAATAACGGGGAAATATGCTAATTTCAAATACATAGTTTAGTTGAATATGTCAAAAGGATACAGCAAATGCAAGTTTTAAATTGAAAACTACGGAAAGTTATCACCCACAACCCATCTACCCTTTTTTAAGTGGAACTCTTCGCGCGGTTTTCACGGACAGACAGTAAACAGATCAAAGCGAAAATAACAGCAGAAGAGTATGATACAAAGAACTGAACGGCAGTAAAAATAACAAATCACTGCTGCTCCAAATGTCTGCTTGATCGTTAGCTGGATGCTAGACTCCCGTCTAAAACGAGGCTTGAAAAAGCATTAGGATAAAATATGGTATGGTAATCAGAGAAGTTTCTTTTATAATGATAGTTCTATTCTAGAAACGATAAGAAATGTAGCGTAGGTAAATTCACTATTTATTTGCTTTTCTTATTCCATTATCTGACATTAGTTCCATGCAAGAATGACTAAGTGTTAGCTAATATCTTTCTTTAGAATTATTTTGTGAATGAAATACATTTTAACAAGCATTTTTAGATAAATATTAGAGTATATTTTAGAAATGTACCAATAAGCAAATCAGTCGATTACTTATAATCGGCTGTTGATTGATCGGCCGATTAGTCGGCTGAGCGGATCAATGATAAGGATGATTATTTCTAATACAGTCGACGCTCAATATAACGACCGTCTCCGTCCTACAGAAAACGGTCTTTATAACGAGTTGTCACTATAAGAGATAGAACATAGAATGTATTGGGATACAGTTGGGGGTTTTCTCATCGGTCGTTATATTAGGATGGTCTTTATAACGTGTGGTCGTTATAACGAGCGTCGACTGTACTACCAATTTTATAATTATTGTTTTTTCTCCCTTATACAATTCCGAGTTTAGAAATAGTAAGTAATTTATTTCTGAGAGAAGATTTGCTTTTCCATTTTTCTAATCTTCACAAAATAATTTCGATATTTTATTAAATTTCGTAGAACCAATTTTCATACTATTGTCAATAATATTGCATTAGTACAATATCAATTATGCTAATTAGACATAAAAATTTATAAAAACGCGGAGGGCAGTCCGTGGCGATTCAATTTAGGACTACTTTTGATTCAAATGTTTTAATAATTAGTAGCAATTTAATTCAAGACTTTTATTCTTTGTAAAAATTAAAGGTTAGCTAAAAGCACTATGGTAAGGTGGAAACTATCGCCACATGAAAAATGTTGCAACATTGTCAATGTATTCAAAGTAGGAAAATTCATTTATTAAAAACTTTAAATCAACTGCGAGGCTTATTATTATTGTTAATAAAATTATTCATCATCATTTCTTAGAGAAGGTATACTTTAAAGAATAATATTTGAAAATATTTTTTTTAGCCGATTAATTCGCCCAATTTTGCCGATTATAGATAATTGGCAAAGTGACCGATTATGGCCGATTAATTGATACTGCCGATTAATCGGTACATTCCTAGTATATTTAGAGCAACACTTGATAGCACGTGAGACTGTAATGAGGGGTACGTTTGCACTAAGCGGTTTGTTTACTTTTTAACTCGAAGAAAGCAAAACAAACTTTTGTCTACGTCACCATTATTTTTCTGTCATGTTTTAGTTTTACATTTCATTTTTTTCCAATAATTGAATAAATTTGAATATTTGATAATAGTTTAATTCAAGTATAGTTTAATAGTTAATTAATAATTTAGTTTATTCAATAGGTTATTTTACATGTTGATGGTTTTCAATCCCTGAAGGTATTTGACTAACAAATTAGTTTACGTTTGAAAGTTATTGATTGGGTTGTTTTTCTTAATTTAGGGATTCGCTCAGTTTTAATAGGATTTTAACTCTTGCTTACAATTTTAAGAGCAAGAATCTGAGAAACTCACGCCTAGCATTATGAGGTGATTCATGACCTCTCAGATTTTTTCCCAAAAATTACCAAATGTTTATTATCTTATTAAAAGACCAAATCCAGAATGTTTTGTTCTAAAGTTGAATTGTTTAGTTTATACGGATCCCCAAAGTTGAAGGTGCGGCATGAAAAATTAAGCGGATTTTCAAGACACGGAAGTTGCTGTGAGCCAAAACTCTTTATCAGGAACTGTTGAACTCCAATTTTCTTTTTGTGTATGGAATATAGAAGGTTCAAACTTTACAAGATGAATGTTAAATTTGAGGTAAGTTGTTGCCGCAGTGTCAGTGAAGGCCCTCAAAACAAGGTATTTTTGACGTTTTTCAGCATTTTTGAGGTTCAAAAACAGTTTGTACATTTCAGTGGCCACGGCAAAAGTAGTGTCGTTTGAAAGACCAGTGCGACTTTAAAATTATACTACTTTAAATATACTTTAAAATAATGTATAAATAACCGAGGAAAGTTTAACGTGCTTTTAGTTGCGTAAGGCAGAAATATGAAAAATGTCATATTTTACAGACATTCAAACGGTCATAACGTCCTCTGCCAACAACATATTGAAATATTTTTTTTGCCAATGTCATACTCTATTCTTTATCTTAATAGAACAGTTGAGTCCATTGAGGCGAAATGTTAAAAATTTTTTGACAAAAAATGTATTTTTTCCTGTGCATTTTTCCTGTGCAGTATGTGGCATCAACTAATTACTTGCCATGCAACTTTGACCAAATATGGAGTTATACAGGGATTTCTATACAACTGTTTAATTTCCTTAACTGGGAAAACCCTAACATATCAGAAAGGTACGTAATTACATTATACACTCTACTTCAATGATTACAACAGGTAAAACAAAAATTATGCTTTATTACATGAGTTCATAGACAATTCCCCTATACTGAAGGAAAGAATAAGTCTGAAGAGCCCAGGGTTAGAAGGCTTCCATGACATTTGTCTTGACACGTTACATTCCTTAAAAAATATATTAATTATTTATCTATGAATAAAACGTTCTAACTCATTACTTGTACACGAACTAGTTTTTAGTTTAAAGAAATTCAATGTATGAAGATAACGACAGGCAATGAAAAATTACAGCCAATAATTTTGAGTTACAAGGAAATTAAACAAGAAAACATACAGGGTGTCCACTCCTATCGTGGCCCAATAGCTAATTCCTAAACCGTTAGACATAAGCATATAGTTCATTTAGGAAAAAATCTCTAAATTACGAAAGGAATTTGGGTCTATGAAATGTTTTTCAAAAAATCAAATTTTGAAAGAGTTACGAAATTTAAATTTTTATACAGCCCCCCAGTCCTATCAATCATACTTAGTAAAACATTCTTGACACTGTAACGTTTAAAACTGAAAAAAAATTACTATTCTACGACAAAAATTGACCGAGTTATGACGTTTTGAAAAATCAAGAATTTGAATGATTTCGGTCCCTTAAGCGATCTTTCGATGACGTCATGAAATCCTTCAAAATCTTGATTTTTCAAAACGTCATAACTGGGTCAATTTTTGGCGTAAAACAGTGATTTTTTTTAGTTTTAAACGTTACAGTGACAAGAATGTTTTACTAAATATGATTGATAGGATTGGGGGGCTGTATAAAAATTTAAATTTCGTACCTCTTTCAAAATTTGATTTTTTGAAAAATATTTCATAGACCTAAATTCCTTTCGTAAATGAGAGATTTTTTTCCTAAATGAACTATATGCTTATCTCTAACGGTTTAGAAATTAGCTATTAGGCCACGATAGGAGTGGACCTGGACACTAGGGTGGGGCGAAAAATAAAAAGTTTTTCAGATCAACTTCTAATAGTTGCCAAAAGTTGTCTTTGGTGATAGTTAGCTTTTGTGCAAAATTTGAGAAAAATCGGTTTATATCTTCAGGGGGCGCTGTGATCGCAAAGTTTTACCATAGCTTTGTTATGGATTTTATGGTTAAATAATCCAAAAGAATGTCTTTAGCTAGTCTCATTGCGTTTTTTTTACTCAAAAGATGTTTTCATGCATTAAAAGCATATGAAATGACTCACAAACATTATTTTATATGATATATTTAATTTTAAAAAAATCACTTTTTTTCACGTTTTTGTTTCTTTTTAAATGCTTGAAATATAAATATATCATATAAAATAATATTTTGTGAGTTATTTCATATGCTTTGAATGCATGAATATATCTTATGAGTAAAAAAAAATGCAATGAGATTAGCTAACGGCATTGTTTTTCATATTTTAACCATAAAACCTTGATAAAAGCTATAATAAAACTTTGCGATCGCAGCGCCCCCTGAAGATATTAACCGATTTTTCTCAAATTTTGCACAAAAGCTAACTATTACCAAAGACAACTTTTGGCAACTATTAGAAGTTGATCTGAAAAACTTTTTATTTTTCGCCCCACCCTACTGGACACCCTGTATTTTACCACAGTAACTTTCGCTGATTATAAACATTATAGCTTTCTAATAAAAATATTTATTTTCTGCGACACATTTCCAGAAGACTAATTTTCCCTTTAAAGAAAAGTAATTGTGAATCGTTAAACTTTAAAATTATGCTTCATAACTAGCTTAATAACGCCTGAGGCAAATTGAGCCTGAGGCTCTGTATACGTCCAGTGAACTTTCACTTATGCGGCGGCCCAAGGGACTAACAGGAAAAGGCGCATGAATAAGAGAGACGCATAAGTGAACAAGCCAATTCAAAAATCTAAAACGCAACGTAATTTCTAATGAGAGCACGAATAAGAATGTTTCTATGGAAAAGAGTTATATTGCTATAGTTTGGAAATAACTGTAATATAACTACAGTGATAAAGAGAAAAATAAAATTATAGCATACCTAATCACAAACTGTTCCCTTTAAAACGACGTATAATAGATAATTGTCCCTCTCCGAACTCTAGTTCATGCAAAAAATGCCATCTGTGAGCAGCAAAAAGGCGAATTATTAAAGATTAAAGTGATTTTTTAAAGAACATAAATTAAATTTTTTACATTTTACGAAAAAGCCGGTGCATAAGTGAAATTATTTTTTGACCGATGTATAAACGAATGAAATTATCATTATTTTTCTACGGAATGTGCTAGGACCATTGAAAATCGTCTTGTAAGGGAAAAAGGCTCATAAATGAGGCGATGTATAGGTGAGATTTCACTGTATATTTCAGGAATTATCGACTCCTGATAATACAAACATTATATCTGTACCTCAGAACCAGACTAACGTAAGTCCATTTTTGTAACTTTTCAGGACAGGATGAAAACGATTGTCGGATGCAATCAAAGGATTTGACTTGCGCTCTCATAATGCTGCTCACTAAGTAGGAAGGACTTCCTCTGATAGAAGAACGTTTTCATCAGGGCTGCGGAGTCGGAGGAAAATTGGTCGACTCCGACTCCGACTCCGGGATTTTAAAACTATCGACTCCGACTCCCGACTCCTGCTTTTTTTTTTAATTATTTATTTTTTTACCCAAATGTGAAGAGGGAAAAACCCTAAACAAAGGTTGAAATATTAAGTCCATTTTTAAGAGTTTCATTTTTATTCATGTTCGTAGCCAGGACTGACTTTAGGGGGGGTGGAGCAAGCTGGGGTATCCCAGTTGGAGGTCATGGGAGGTCATTGTGACCTCTCAAAAGTTCAATTTGCTCATGAATTCTCGCAGGTAATTTCACCACATTTACCTCAATTCTCGGAGATCACTGTGACCTCCCAAAAAGTTCATTTTCTCCAGAGCAAAAGACAAGTGCCGCTCTTGTCATTTGACTCCGTACAAAACTAATCCTTTTCTTGTTAAGTGGCCAGATTTTATTTTAACACAATGCATTTTTGCTGCAAATATTTTTTATTATCTTGCATAAGCCCATACATAGCAATTCGTTTCACAAAGCAGACCCGCCATTTTGAAGCCCTTTTTAATGATCCTAGATGCTTAGGATTTGGATATTGGACGCTGAAAATTTGTATCTGTTAGTTTCAAAGACATGTTTTCACCACCATAAAATTTCATCCAAATCGGAGGTGGTCGGAGTCGGAGTCGGAGTCGACATGTTTTTCAGCGACTCCGACTCCGACTCCTTTAGTCCAAAATCAGTCCGACTCCGACTCTTCGACTCCGACTCCGACTCCGCAGCCCTGGTTTTCATAGGTCGATTCCAGAAGAGGAGTCTACATAAAATTCAATAGTAAAGTGAAAATCGTAATTTTTTGACTTACGTCGTTCTGGTTCTAAGGTACAAATATAGAGCAGCGACAAACAAAACCCGCCACGGAAACCAAAAATAGAACGACAACTATCTCGGCATTCTTTTCCGCCGTAAATAACAAGAATAACTCTGAAAACTAAACGTAAAGGATTTATCGAAGCAAAGGGAAACCGGTAACGATAACAAACTCAAACTGTCTGACAACAAAACAGTTTGCGTGTTGGCTAATAGAGAAATATCGCTCTGGTTCCCCTTTTGCTTTGTCGGAATTCGGCAAAGAATAGTTCCTTAATGGTTCATTTGAACGTGGTCGCTCAATGATGGGTACTTATGTGCTGAGGAAGGGAAATAAAATTTACATGGAAATGTTTGCTTATGCGTACAACAAATATTTTAAGAAAAGCTGCCGTGTTCATTTGATACATTTTGAATCTTTGTCGGAACTATGGGAGGATTTTTGAGCTGAAGAAACACTTGTCTGCAGGAAAAAAAAAGGATGGGAAGTGAAGTGTGTTGTAGTCATCGGGATTTTCATTTGCGGTAAAAAGAGAAAATTCGCTTAGAGCCAAACTGATCTATTTTCTTTTACACCACTACCGATTTTTTGACATCAATTTACTCTTTCTGCCTGTGTCAATTGACTTTGGCTCTAAATTGCAGAATATGTTTATTTCTACTGGGAAAAATAGTTTTCTGAAAACGAAATGTAGCCATAGAAAGAAATATATGTTATATTATTTGTATTTAGCAATGAAAACGCTTTACGCATAGGAATATCTTAAAATTAACATAAACTAACTAGTGGATCAAGATCTCTGAGAAAAGACATTTGAAATATTTTAAAATCGCTATAAAGCAGGCTTCTAGTAATCAAACGAAAAAAAAAAAGGATTTTTACCATTTAGTAACTTATATTTTCTTTCATACAGCAGCCCAATTAATAAACATTTACAATCAGTGAGCAAATTCCATTTCTAGTTGTTTCCTATTAATAAATGTGCAAAAGAAAGTCACTGTTCTCAAATAGTTTTTAAAAAATAACAAACTGTTAGAACTTTAACCCATTAATGCCTAGCGTCCCTTTTTAGGGACGGTTCTAAAAAGGGTGTGAATTTCCCCAAAATGAACATTTCAACCAAATAATAGCGTTCAATTAGTATCTTGGTATTGTTTCAATATCGTTATTAACAGATTGCAGCACATAACCATTGTAAAATGTGTTTTGTAGCAGTTTTAATATGACCTTTATCAAAAATGACATCGTTCACAATATCAAGAAAGAAAGCTAAGTTTTCAAAGTTATTCCCAGCTTTCCAGTTTATGTTAATCGCTGATTTTATTTCTTCTTATAAAATGTCTTTTAAAATATTATATCGTAGGCACAAAAAAAATTTTAGTAAAAAAAGTATGTACCCTCTGGGGTCTATCGTAACTTTTAAGGGACGATTTTTCTTTCCTTAATAAAAAAAAATATTTTTTACATAATATTTTTTTCTATTATTTTTCCTGTCCATTAAATACTGTTTGTAACCAGTATACAAAATATCTTTGGGAAAAAAATCAGGCATTAATGGGTTAAAAACGAAAACACTAATTTTGACATCTTAAATTTAAAAATCATCTTTTCGCAACCACGAATGCAATAGGTGCGTATGAGTGTAGGCATGTGCTTCTCTCTCTCTCTCTCTCTATTGGGGTGTTAGCGTGTGCGTCGTTGTAAACGTGTCTGTTTAGACGGGCATATCTGTGTGCAAGTGGGCACATGCCTGAGTAGGCGTGCGTGCGTGCGTGCGTCTGTCTATCTGTCTGTTTTGTTTGTCTCCCTCTCTCTCTCTCTGTGTGTGTGTGTGTATAGGACATGAACGCCACCAAAGAGGAGGAGCGGATGCAGAAGACTTTAGAAGGACCTGCACAACCTGAAAGAGCAAGTGAACGATGGTGTTCACAGAAGCTCCGGGTCGAACCTGAAAAAGGAACTACAAATCCAAGGTCGAACAAAGATTAATGCCAAGATTAATTAGCAATCGTAATTGCTCAAAATAATAATAATAATGCATGCTCCGCTCAAAAAGAATGTATTCCATTTCAAGGGTTAAAAAAAAAACCAAGAAAAAAAGAATTGACATGAATCCAAACTATATTTTTGCTATGAGAAAGTGTGATTTGTGTGTACTCCTTCGCCCTCATATGCTGCATTTGCCCCCGCAGGGTCCGATGAGTGGGGTTGTTGGAGCACCGGGACACGAGCCGTTGGGAGAGTGTCAATCTGAAAGAGGGACAATATGACTTGAGGTCCAAAAAGAAAACGCGAAACACTTTGTTATACTTTTCCAAATTGTCCTTGGTGTTGCGCCGACGTGGCTTCCCCCGGACATATCTTGACCTGTTTGAATTTTACAAAAGACGAAGTCCTTAGGGACCCTATACTTTTTTTAGATGTTTTAGAAATTTTTGGTTTTATGGGGGTTGTCTAGCCCAGCTAGACAACCTGAGATAAGTAAGAAGAAGAAGACTTTGTTATGGCTCAAAAACACTATGAAACGTTTATTTATTGACGTGAGTTTATTCACTGGGTGAACTACTTTCGAACTCCTAAAAATCCTAATTACTATAAAAGATCTCCCAATTTATCAAAATGAGATCTATATAGCATATCAAATATTTTTACTATGTTGTGCTGTATGTTGAGATTTTCAATCATGCTACAAAATTTTGAAAGTGAAATTACGCTTAAGGCTTTATTCACTAGTTAGAAAGACTCTTTGTTTTTAAAAGCGCTCCATTTTTAATGTACATGTGAAATATCGAGTTTTTGTCAACCACGTCACTAAAATATGAAACAGGACTGCTAATTCTCTTTGAAGTTAAAAAAATATATATATCAAACTAAAATTAAACTATGAAAGATAAGATATTGCATATTTTCTTCATTAGTAGTAGTATAATGTATCAAACCAACAAGGTTAAAAACTTCTCAAGTCTTGACATTAATTAAACAAATTCTCTATTATGACTTATAAAAGGCAAATTACATTTAAAAATGCAATAGTAAATTGCAAATATTTCAGCAAATGATACCTAATTCGTTGCCAGAACGTTCATTAAACATACCTAAAAACTGTTTCATGGCTATCTGAATCGAAATTTTGCCATATAAATAACGGCGTAGTTTAGTTCGATAAAATGTAAAAGTTTTAAAAAGTAATTTTCATTAAAAAAATAAAAAGCAACTCTGTTATTGCGTTTGATACCGTAGGCAACATGGTAAAAAATATGTAATTATATACAGGTATTATTGACTGAATATGAAGTGTAAACATGAAATTTAGTTTTTGAAAGCAAAATGGCATTCTTCAAAGCATAAGTTCAAGCTTTTGTTTTGTTTTCGGACAAAACCAGAAGTGCCGCAAATAAAGAAGAACATTCAGTGCATATACTTATTATATTGTAACATTAGCATTTAAATAAATATCTCACACGATATTTTCCCACAACAGCTTTCAAAAATAATCATACTTTTGTGACCATCAAAGCATTCACAAAGCGAAACAAAATTTAAATATGTGCCAGAGAATCTTCGAAATAGTAAAATCAAAAGGTATTTTCTTATTTCTCGCGGGAAATGCGAAGTAATTTCAAAAAGAATATTTTGTCTTCCTTCGGAACATTCTTTTTCATTCCGCCCCAGATAAATTGGAAACGGTCTCAATTTATTCCAAACTCTAGTCCCGAAGGTTGTTAATTATTTCGCTTAATAATGATCAACATTATGTTCTGAAGGAGGAATTCTGAGGGGTTACTACTTTGGGATGGAACGAAAAGAACGAGCTTCGAATGATTGGGTTATGCGCTCTGGAAAAAAGGATCAACTGCGTTCCTGAAACTAAATAGCATTTTGGATAGGGACTCGCTAAGACTATCAGAAAATGGAATTAAAAATTGTTTTTCGAACTGTATTCAGCGATAATAACAGCAGTGGAACAGACGTGATTTTCTTTTAACTTTATCTGTCCAAGCTACTTTTAAGCATATTTATTTCTCTTCCTTAGCTTACAGAAATTACAAAATTATAAAAGAAAAAAAAAAAACACTTTGACTTCTTATTACAAAACTGCACATTACTAGAATAAATTTGTAGAACCGCATAAATCAGTGTTACAACTTTTAGGAGAAGTAAAATATGTGATTAAAGTACAAGTTATTTTTTATTCGATTTTTTCTACATTTGAAAGCCTGAAATGGAAAAATAATTCTGAGAATTAGTCTTTTGAAGTTTTAATCAAAAAACAGTCCTATTGTTCTATAACTACCGATTACAAGACTAAAATACTCTTAGACGAAACATAAAGTAAATACAATAAACATTTAATACTCACTGCAAAGTTATTGAAAATCTCTTTTTTCTTTCTTTTTTGAAAAGGTAAAAATTTAGTGAATCGATAAAAAAGTCGCTTTCAAGATTAATATATTATAATAACATTCTTTTGTGTAATTTTATTCAAAGAATGTTTATCACGTAGTTGGCTAAATTGCAATTCGTCTAACAAAGAGTTAAAGTGTATTTCAATGCTGTGTTTTAGAACCATAAGCACTAATATTCGTCAAAAAAACGCAGTAATTACTATTATTTTTAGGAAAACCAAAAACATTTCTTAACAGAGAAGCCCCAAGAGAAAATATAGCAGTTAAAAGGTGGCACGGTATTCAGTTGTTCCAATTTGAGTTTAAAGAGAAAAATAACATCTCCATTGTTGCATATCGAAAAAAAGTTATAGGGTACAAAAATAATGATAATAATTCCAAATTTTTGAAAGAAAAACTGAGTTAAAATTTTTGAAATGCTCTGAAGTGGTATTTTGAAGTTTGCGGAGTTTTAAAAAAATGCACCACATTTTTTTTTTTTACAATTATACAATTGCCTCATTTACATTTTACAATTTCACAATTGCCTCATATTAATATTATGAAGTTTCGAAGAACAATAAAAAATTGAATTGTAATTTATTTTTTTCAATACTTAATAAAATAAACTTAAATTTAAATATTAATTACTTTTTTTCTCATTTAAAATTCTATCAGTCAATTTACGGATATAACCATCTATTTTACTGCATACGTAAAAGTTATAATATCTAATAAATATATTTATACCATTTTCACCATTGCATATACAAGCGTAAAATAATCTTCTATTCAATTTTCATATATATACTTATATTTGCTTTAATCTTCTTATACTTTCACATCCAGCATAACGCAAAATGAAACAAGCGGTATTCTACATAAAACTCCTTTAGTAACCAGTTTCTACAAAAAAGTCATTTTCTTTCGTGCCCTAGTGAAAAGTCAGATTTATCCTTTTTCAGTTTCCTTAAACAGTGCCAAAAGTGATAAATCTCAAACATGGCATCCTGCCTGAAATGTCGATTTCACACACGCATTTTCATTTATAACTAATTCTAAGGAACCATTTTTCCGTTTCTTCACCAACGTAAAAAGAAGGAGGGGAAAAAAGATAATTTTGTGTGTTGTCCATAAGCTAAAATTTATTTCCTATAAAAGTAAAATCAAAGGATGAAATATGTTACAGGCGTGTTGAACTATGATATCTTGGCAAAGATACATCTGCCTTATTCAATAGAGCTATCGGTTTCAAATTATAAATACAAGAATTGGAACTGCATTAAATGAAAAAAAAAAAACATGTTTTGAAACACTGCCAAACATGGTATCTCATTCTAAAATAGAAGTAATGATTTATTGCGCAAATGAAAAAACAGAACCTTTTATTTTACAAATACTTCAAGAAAACTAAACTAACAAATCGGAAAGTTTTCTTCAAGTCAAAAGATCGAACATCCAGCTTTCTGCATAAAATCAATATCAACGATACTTCTGTCGTTCAAAAGTTTTTTTTTTTTTTTTTTGTGTGTGTGTGACACATGTGCACACAAGTGGGCCATTTAGGTTTATCAAACTGATTGCTCAACTACTGGGATATCGTCTCCTTTTACGTATTTTAAAAACTCCGTATTAAGTGTTTTCAATTTACTTCATAAGTTATCATTTACTAAATGCGAAAGAAAAATAAATCTGCTGAGTAAAAGGCACCTATAATGCTGCTGATTCCAAAAGCAAAGACAGTTCAGGACTATTAAGTTATTGAAAGAAGCTTTCGCATAAAACAGTAGGGTCCAACCTATGGTCCTCAACATTGCCCATAGTGGCCCGCTGTGATGTCTATTACAAAATAAAAAAACGCGCTCTAAAACCTTCCAAACAGAACCTCATAACAGTCCTCTAGTAGTCGCAGGCAATCAAATCGCACAACACTCTGCTAAATTTTCCTTTTCTGGCTTTCTATTTTAGTTTACTACATGATGGCAAATAGTCACTATGCAGCAAATTTCAAGCTAAATATTCAGAGACGAGTTTTGAGAAAGCATTTATCAGCTTAATTCAATTAGTTATGCAAGAAATGAGAATAACAATTTTTAGCTTGTTATTTTTATTCCTTTCGATTTTTTAACATGCAACCAGGAAAACTTCTAAATTTATTAAAATTTTAAATGATTTTTGGCGCACGAGATTCATCTCAATATGAGGTGCGGCCTTCGGGTAAAAAAAGGTTGGACAGCACTGGTCTAACATGTTAAAGGAGTTAGATATGCACATTAAAAATAAGAGTAAGTTACATAAATTTTGCTTTAATGGTGCAGGTCGGGTTTATTTAAATGAAGAGACGTATCGTTTTGAATTCAAAAACAAACTAATCGAGTGAATGAGACAACGTAAAAATTTAATACAGATTTCTGCATAGACAGTTTCTAATGTTGACAGTGTGGCAGAAACTAAATCGTTTTCCACAGACTCAGCACATAAATAATACGCAAAATGTCTAATACCGTGCGACACGAGAAGAATCTGTATTAAATGACTCGTATATTTTAATAACTACTCCCAATTTAACACCAACATATTGAAGTTTCAACATTGTGTGGGATCAAGAGAATATCCGTGGACAAAGCTTCCGCACTGAATAGGATTATTTCCCCAAACTCCGAGCTCAATATCAAATGGCTCATCTGGCATGTTCTTCCCTACTTGTACTTTTCAATGTCACCATAAATTGGAAAACTTTTCCTATTACAGCCTATGTTAAAATTAGAACACTAGAATTCGGTCATCCATAAAGTCCACACGTCTAATATATCATGCCTTTGTATTCAGTAAATATCCCTAAATCTGGCAAAAGCCATCTTAACCACATTGCAAATTAAAAGCTACAAGAAGTGTCATAGCACAGGAAAAATGAATATACTGAATGGAGTATCATTCCAACAAATATAGTATTCACAACTAGCCATGAAAATTGTACTTAAAATTAATAACTGTTTTAAGAATTAAACATTTTGCAATTGGATTGCGTGGCTTTGATCTAAAAAGTAAAAAATAATTTTATTCCTTGAACACTATCGACACTACTTTCAAACAAAAGTTTCGAAGTCGGCGGGGAAACAATAGATAGAATCATACGTAACTACAATTTAGCTGGAAATATATGTGTTAATAGGGGAACCAGGTTCTTCAATAGCATTCACATTCATTGATAACCACATATTAGTGTAACGGTACAAATGATCTGCTCTTAATTTTGAATGGTTTTTCTAAAAAGGGTGGCAAAATATGGTTAAACATCATTTTACCAATCGTTTCTGCTCCCGTCTTCAAAACTTTTATTTGAAAGTAGTGTCGATGGTGTTCAAGGAATAAACTTATTTTTTACTTTTTAGAGCAGTTATCAACTGAAGTTGGTTCTATGTTTTCCAAAAATATTTTTATTTCATTCTTTTTAGTGTAAATGTAGTTTTAAAAAAAGGTTTATGCTTCCATTACGAAACTTCATTTTATTTTTTAAAATAAGTGCTCCATAAAATAAAAATATACCTAAGCGTCTAATATTTTAAACGATTGATAATAAAACCTATAATTATTCCTCTCTGGGCTTTATTAGTGCGCTAATGTAATAAGCACCATTTAAATATTAACAACTAATTCATATTCTCAACTAATTTATATTAAAAAACAATACAAGTTACTCCTATAAAACTGCTGTGATCGTGACCCCGTTATGTGTTATTAGCATTAGATGAAGATAAAAATACCAGAAAGCAATGACAGTAATGCAGATCATGTTTGCTTCAGCGAAGCCTTCAGTCAAAATTTTCATTATGATTATTATTAATGTTATCGTTTCGTAGCTACCACGTTTTATTACAACAGTGAGTTTCATATTTATTAGTTTAATAGGGAAAATGCGTAAAATTCTCTGGTTTTTGCGCATAATATTTTTTTTCTAACTAACTGATGGGGTCACGAAAAAACTCGTCGTAATTAACTCGGGGTGGTTGAAAAGGATTTTTCAGCTGTTTATATACAGGGTGTCCAATCCAATCGTGGACCAATAGCTAATTTCTAAACCGTTAGAGATAAGCATATAGTTTATTTGGGAAAACATCTCCAAATTATGAAAGGAATTTTGTGTCTATTCAATGTTTTTCAAAAAATCAAATTTTGAAAGAGTTACGAAATTTAAATTTTTATACAGCCCCCCAATCCTATCAATCATATTTAGTAAAACATTCTTAACACTGTAACGTTTAAAACTAAAAAAAAATCACTCTTCTACGACAAAAATTGACCGAGTTATGACGTTTTGAAAAATCAAGATTTTGAAGGATTTCGCATACGGTCCCTTAAGCGATCTCTCGATGACGTCATGAAACAATGCAAAATCTTGATTTTTCAAAACGTCATAACTCGGTCAATTTTTGTCGTAGAAGAGTGATTTTTTTTTAGTTTTAAACGTTACAGTGTTAAGAATGTTTTACTAAATATGATTGATAGGACTGGGGGGCTGTATAAAAATTTAAATTTCGTAACTCTTTCAAAATTTGATTTTTTGAAAAACATTGAATAGACCCAAAATTCCTTTCATAATTTGGAGATTTTTTCCCAAATAAACTATATGCTTATCTCTAACGGTTTAGAAATTAGCTATTGGTCCACGATTGGAGTGGACACCCTGTATTGGTAAGTACATACGCACGTAATAATAGGTCGAAAAAACTACTGAACATTCATTCGGGGGTGAGCAAAATCAAAATTTAGACCCAAATTTGAGTGATTTTTTTTTTTCGCGATCACGGTATTTCCTTCTATATCAATAAAAATGAGTGGATGCTTGTTTGTTTGTATACTTGTTCTTTATACAAATCCACAGTTCGCGTCAGATTTTCATCAAACTTGACACAGAGGTTCCTTGATGCCCTAGAATTCTCATAGGCGGGGTCTTGAAATTTTAAAAAATCTAAAAAGCTCAAATTCAAGTTTTTTGTCAAAAATGACCCTTTTATAGGAATCCAGCCTATTATTAGGCCTATTTTTTAATTGACATGAGCCTTTACGTTACAAATTGATAAAATTTATGGTATTTAAATATTAGCATTTTCCAACAAAGATTAAAATGAAAACAATGAATTTTCATTTCAAGACTCAACTATTTCATTTTAACATGAAATAAGTCAAAAACAATTATAATTCATGTTCTCATTTGGCACAAAATATGTATGATACAGAAATTTTTTTTCTTATCCTCCTATCAGAGGAATTATGCAAAAACATGGATTAAAAGCCTTATACATGTTTCGCTTTTAGCTGGTGCTATTTTTCTGTGAACTTTCCGTGATAATTAAGTTCTTTTGGGAGTTTGTACCTAGAACTTTTTGTACAACAATGTGGACTAAATTCAACCAAATAAGAGGTATGTTGCAATAATAAAATGACCTTTAAAATCAGAAAATGACCTTTCTACGCCTATATTTGTAATCGACATGGACCTTTAAGCATACAACTTGATAAAATTATTGATATTTAATTCTAATTTTTGCGAGCTTTTTTTAGTCCTCCTATAAGAGGAATTATGCAAAAATGTGCATTAAAAACCTCATACTTTTTGGCTTTTACTTGATGCTATTTTTTTTTTTGTTAACTTTCCGTGAATCAAATTCTTTTTTCTTTTCTGAATGATATGTTGTATTAATACGCACCCGGGCAACGGCGGATATAAAGCTAGTTTTGCATAAAAGGAAATAAAAACAATGGATACCAACATATGTGACATACACAAGAGCTAAATTAGGCATTTTTTTGAATTATAGCTCGCCGAACTTAAAAGTCTTCTTTTATCGAAAATCATAGGCTAAGAAAAATAAGTAGGTTTTAACGAGTCTAACACTATTTATCACTGCACTAATCCTGTGGGCTTAAAAATAAGGTCGAATATTTTTTTTCAGTCTTTTACGCTTTTTGTGTCATGAAAATGATGTAATTCCTTTGAGGTTTTGGGAAAAAGTCATATTTCCTTTAAAAGCAATTATAACAACATTGAAAAAGCATTCAAAAGCTCACATTTTTTTTAATTGAAAAAAAGGTGCCCTTTAACGCCAAAACAAGTGTGTGCAGCATTCTTGCGCATTTGTGCTTTTTCAAAGTTATTTTAATTGCTTTTGTTTTTATGCACAAATATAATTTATCTATTTCATATACTTATTCTCCTTTTCATTTCGAAAAGTATACTTATTAGTTTTCTACATTCAAAAATGTTTCATATTTCAATTCAAGTACATTCCAACAACTGAGTGAACCGTCAAATTTGAAAGAACCTCATTTACCTGAACGGAGCCGACTCGAAAATTGTTTGGGAACGAAATTGGGCTTCAAACTGACGAGCATTTTTCACAGACGCACACACAAGAAACCTTTTCAAACTTCGCAGAACTAATGACAAGAAAAAATCTGACAAATGCAAATGGGGAGCTGCTACAAAGTTGCAGTTGTATTGGACGGTTATTAAAAGCCACAGCGTTGTGCACTGTCAGCGCAGGGGTTGGTGGTGGGATTAAATGGACCCGAAATCTTGGCAGGAAAACCCGACATCATGCAACTTATAATTTTTAAAAGTTATTTATTTTTATATTTATTTTTTTGTTTTGAAGTGAAAACTTCTCATGGCGCGTTGGGCATTTTTTGATATGGGAAAAAACAATTGAACTTGTGACACTGTTACCGATACCTCTGTTTATGCGTATGTACATATATTGTACAGTGTACATACTTATAAACGTTACGCATACATTGAATTGTGTATGTACGTACATAGATACACATGCAGTTTATCATTTTTTGAAATGAGAAAAAAACTATTTAACTCGCGACACTGTTGCCGACAACTCTCTAAATGAGCATCTATATATATTTGTCCCGTTTGTACGAGAGTCGAGTTTGGGTTGAAATACATTTATGATATAAAATGTAAATGCAACATAAAATGATATAAAATGTAAATATGTTTCTTGCACAGTAAAATACTTCCGGACGATTAAAAAAATTTCCTTAACAATTAAAAAACTACACATGCAATTCATCAAGTTTTCACTTCTGTCCGCACTCCCGGAGTGCCACTTCTTTTTTTTTTTTGGAATTACTACTATTGCAGCTGATATTGTACTCATGAAAGAACTTATAAAACGTTTTTAACCCATTTATGCCCAAGGTTTTTTTTTTTTTCTATTTTTATCTGCTTAAAACTCTTACTTGGAGTGATTTACATACTTTCAGGCTTAAAATAGTTCGCCGTTGCCATATTTATTAAGTTATTTAATGTCCTGTTTATGGGATATTTTGCAGATATGTGAGAAAAATACGACCTTACTTGACTTTACTTTTGCAAAGTAACATTACGGAAAGCATGTCTGATCCATTTTAAGAAAATTGTTTTAAAATAGTTTAATTTTATGAAAAATAAGTTCGCAAAAAACACTTACTTTCTGTGGCTATCCATGCTGGATCGTTGTTTGATTGATTTGTCTGAAAATAGCTGTCAATAAATAAACTCTGATGTCTAACTAGTAGCTCTAACTGGTTTTCTCAAGAGGAAGGACTATTTAACTTGTGAAAAACAGCTTTAGTAAAAGGATATACCGATTACAGGTTTTTGTATGCAGTAACTAACAAGTGTCCCGTTTTTAGGCTACTGGGCATAGATGGGTCAAACCAGCACAAAAATTAAAGAATCTACAAAACAAATATAGAGGAACATAAGAAATAACGAGCTTCTAATACAGGGTAAGTAAAAACAACTCCAAAGCATTCGTCGCCTGACTTTCTCTGGCGCTAATGCTGTGTTGCTTGTTATTGTTATGGCTTTTAGCAGAGCTTAGTCTACCCAGTAGCGTAAATAATACTCCCTCGTTCCGGCATGTTTTCTGAATGAAATATTCGCTTATTCGTCACATGCATATTTAACTCCTCCACGTATCCTTTCGATCTTCTCTCTCTGCATATTTAGTGTTTTTCCGAAGTATTTTTAGGAGTTCGCAGTTCTCTTTACATTCTTTTTTGCATCTACCAATGCGCTGTCCTTGCCTTTTGCAAGCTATCAACACTTAATCACGAAAGCAAATATTTTTTTCTCTAAAGGTAAAAACTTACACAACAAAGCTGCTTAAAAACATTCTTCCCTGTACCCCTAGAATAACATGTGAAGATCGTGACCCTCTCCCTTCTCCGCCCCTCGTTATTGCACAGTAATCAATCATAATGTGAAATTTAGAAAGGAGGGTACCCGAAGATGACTCCAACGCCAAACCCTAGATGACCCAATAACCGATTTAAACGTAATAATTAATAGTACGAAATACTTTAACATCAATAGTCAATAAATTCATCAAAGTCCATTAAATATTATTTTAATAAGGTTTAGATAATATTAAAAACAAATCTCGTTAAACAAAGCGCTCCAGGTTTGAAAAGGAAATTAATCTTTTACTCTATAACATGTCCTTTAACACAGGATTGTTTTTTTGATGCATCTGGTAAGTATTAACGAAATGTAGCATTATCTGTAGAATTTTGGTTTTTAATTTTATGCTTTTCCAAAAAAAAACAAAAACATATAATCAGTAGAAAATATTATAACAAAATATAATATTTCTAAATATATTGAGGCAATTGACTTAGGTAAAAAAAAGTAGTATTGACCTTATGAGAACTGCAAGGCATAAAGTATGTTAAACTTAACTTTAAAAATCGTTTGCATATCTAAATTAAGAAATAAAAAAGTGGCTTCTAATGAAAATCTTGTTGCTTTTGACAATTCCAAAGCATGATATTTAAAAAAAAAAAACTTTTAAGAACTTCGAAAGAATATAAGTAAAAGAAAATACGGCAAACACATAAAAACAGGAAATGCGTGATTGAGTTTTCAACCTAAGGGCTTTATTTACCTTCCTAAAACAAAGGAAAATAGGCTATACTTAGCCCGTTAATTAAAATATTTTCCATAATTAAAACTAAGTGACTGCAGTTTTCTATAAAAACACATTCTTCAATTTAGGGAAGCGCAAGTTATACAGTACTCTAAAAACAAAACTGTTTTTTTTTTTTTTTTTTTTTTTTTTTTGTATTATACGACACCATTCTACAATGACAGTTTGCTCGTAAGATGTTATACAGTGTAATAAACAAAAAACACTTTACTAATTGCATAGAATTTTGTTGTTGTTGTCAAATTCCTGGATATTAAATAGATCGGTGCACTTGTAGTCATTTAGCTATTTCGTCGGCAGATTTTGAATATCTTTGGATCAATATCAATTGCAGTGTATTACAACAGTAACAGCTAGGTAATCAAAGAGATGTTTCGGTGTGAGTTCGACCCCTCGGCAATAATTGCAATTTTGACATTTTTTTAGAAACTGCGTACAATTTTTGACCTTGTCAATTAAACTCGAAATTTTTGAATGGTTTGAAACAACGAAGTATTTAAGATTACGATTACAGAAAAAGCATTTCGAGCTTTTCGAATGACAATACCCACTTTTGCTTTCGCTAATTGCTCAGTGAATTGAAAAATAGCGAATAGCGTTGGAAGAATTTACTTATGACAAAAATGACTCATTGGCAAATTCTAACAGCGTACTGAAGCAATTCGTCTCACATTGCATTTTAAAAATAGTATAAAATTTAATCATTTATTTTGTTTACATCATCAAAGTAGTTTTTTTTTTTTTTAATATACCGAAATGACTTTGTTACTGAGTGCAAATTACGTAGTAAAAACATCCAAAGAGTTAAACTTCTATACAGGGGCGCCCATTCCTCCCAAGCTCAATGGCGCAAATTCGCCCCCCCCCCAAAAAAAAACAAAACTTTTCACAACCCTCTTGCGCTTTTTTATTTTTATTATTACCCCTCTTTTTTATTTATTTTTTTTAATATTATTTATTTATTTTTTTTAAATTGTAAATATTATTTCTAAACTTTAATTTTTGTTATTAATTCTTTAAAAGTACTAGTTATGCGCAGAATAGAATCCCTTTTGTCCCCTTCCAAACATTCAAGCACACACATCCAAAAAAAAAAAAAATACAGTCGCCGCTCGATATAACGACCGTCTCCGTCCTACAGAAAACGGTCTTTATAACGAGTGGTCGCTATAAGAGCTAGAATATAGAGTATATTGGGATACAGTTGGGGGTTTTCTCACCGGTCGTTATATTAGGATGGTCTTTATAACGTGTGGTCGTTATAACGAGCGTCGACTGTAATAAAATAATTAAATAAGTAATAAAGAAATAAAAGAAATAATTTTACTTAAATAAAAAAAATTTATGAATAATTTAAATTAACCCTTTGATGGTTATGAACGAGTTCAGCTCGCAATCGAATCGTGCTTCATAATGCGCGCAAACGAGTTCCGCTCGGCAGTAAGATTTTGACCGAAATGGTTAGTAACGAGCACTACTCGCGTAGTGAAATCTTTTCCCAATGCGCGCTGACGAGCTGACTTCGTTCGCCATTATTATTATGAACTGATGTACTGTACTATAAATGCTTTAACCCATTAATGCCTGACATTTTTTTCCCAAAGATACTTCGTATACTGGTTACACGGCTACAGAACACACTTTACAATGATTATGTGCTGCAATCTGTTAGTAGTGAATTGAAACAATACCACAGTAATAATTGAACACTATTATTTGGTTGAAATGTTTATTTTTGGTCAATTCAAACACTTTTTGAACCGTCCCTAAAAAGGGACGCTAGGCATTAATGGGTTAAGAAATTTTTAAAACGCGCGAGGCGAACTATCTACGGCATCGTCAGAGAAAGGTGACATTTTCGGAAGAACGGCGGGGGAAAACAGCTGCCACTTTCGACTACTGTTTACTCCTAATGCTGCGCGAATTAAGTAAACGGAAACTGCTTATTTCCAGAACCGTCAAAGGGTTAAAAACATAATTAATAAATAATATAAATAAATAAATAAATTTAAAAAATCCCCCCCCCGCAAAAAATGATGGTGCAACTTGCGTCATAATCCCCCGTGTGGGCACCCTTGCTTCTACAACAGTTTTGATGACGTAATAGCACTTCAGAAAACAGGAGCAAAAGCATCGCTTTTGCGCCAGTTTCTAAGGTTTCTTTCGCTGAAAATTGATTAAGTGTGAGACACAAAATAATAGTACTCTCTTACAGAAATCAAGATGATGCAATATGTTAGCGAAAGTGAAAAAGCAAAGTTAATAGCCATCGGCGTTCAGCGATAACAATTCAGAGGTCCAGCAGCAATATAAACGAGGAACGGAAAGACAGTTTCCTACCATTTCGTTCGATTTCCTGCTACGAAAGGGTGCACCAAACGTCCCGAGGGTGATTCGCGATCGTTTACTTGATGAGATCACCTGCGTTTCGAGAAATAACGGAACACAGTTGAGTATGACCGCACGACGTAAAGAAAAACAACACCAAATAAGGAGGAATAAAGAACTGATGCTTTATTCCCTTGAACACATATACCTTAAGACATCAGAATCCGAAAAGATAGATAATATTTCTCATAAGGTATAATACAATGAAACTAGTTCCCCTCGGTCCCCTTTCGCCTTTTTTGTCTTTACATAGGTTTCTATTGATTGTTTCCTTTCTTCCGTAAGTGCACTTGTTTTTGCTGCTAACAGTCGAATGTTTCATAACATTCTCATTACGTACAGGATGATTTTTTGCAATGTCATTTTTAGTTTTCCTTCATAAAATGTGGCGAAAAATAGTTTATTTACACAAAAAAAAAAAAAGAAATTTCATTTCTAATGATATTGATATAAACAATCTGTATAACTTTCAACCTTTGTAGCAATTCAACAAATATTGCGCGTAATAATATTTATTTCATATCACGAATTTCAACCATAATTATTAATGGCTTAGAGCGCTGTAAAAATGTGTTTGGGGCGGGGTGATTATTTTTAACGCAAAATTTGTATATTTATTTTGACGTTTCCTAATTTTAAGAACAAAACATTCGTGATACTTGCATATTTTTGCATATGTACCAACACGTATATGTACCTGCCATAATCTAAAAAATAAAGTTCAAAAGAAATTCTACTTGTAACAAAACCTTCGATTTCGCCATCCTTCAATAATACCTGGCACTGTTTTATTGCTAAAGTTTTTGTGTTTTACAAATCTTCAGGATAGTTAAACAGATCGTGTTTAACTTGCAGTAAATGTCAACAGCAATGAGCCCCGGCGTTTGCGAAAGGACTTTGTTGACAACTGTTATTGGGTTTGAGATGGGAGCAGTTCGAGAGCAAACGGAAATGTTGAACCATGTAAATGACCTTTATTGGAATATTGACCAAATGAACATCACTCTAAGCGTGACTGCAACGGTTTCGTTTTCAAAAGAATATTGGCATAAATCAGTACTCAGGACACTAGATATAAGCAAAAAGTGTTATGATATTCGAACTTCTATTTTTTCATTTACAAAATATACTGCTAAATTTATATAGCAATGCATTTTTAGGAAAATATTTAAAAAAAATCGATTTCAGTAATAAACAAAAATAAAACTAGACGAAGTGAACAGAAACCACATTAAATTTGTTAGTATCAAGTACTGGAAAAAGCAAAGTCGATAACAAAGTCGTGTTTTTAAGTGTTTAAATAAAAGTGAAAAGCGTCGGTGTAAGAGCGTTAATGTTACGCTCTTACAAGAAAACATAAAATGGGAAATTTATGTGGCTTATTAAATTTCAGAGCATTTTGTAACCGTTATGAAATAAAAAAAATATTATAGTTAAAGTAAAAGAGGCCGACATCTTATGCTTTAGTATCAAAACTAACCTTCTACGATAGGATACTACGAATCTTCAAATAGTTAGGATTAATACCAGAAATCATGTACGCATAGGTTTAAATAGAAACCGAAAGTTTAGCTGAAATTACGTGCAATAGAGTTCCCCGACGCGATTGCAGCAATAATTGACAACCGACTACATGTTAGCTTGCAAACAAGGTTATCTTAAGACTATAAAAGGGTATCTTAAGTACTTTCGGAATATTTTTTTTAAAAAAACTTCATTTTTGAAAAGAAAGCAAGATTTCGTAAGGAAAGCATGTTTGCAGTCACTCTTTCCAGTCCTTTACCCATTATTTGTATTAGTTTATTGTTGCAACCCATAGAGTAGCAATAGAGCTAGAACTTGAGCTAGGGTTATTTTTTTGGTTGCAGTGATGGAATCGATTTTGCGCACTACAGTGAGGTAAAACTGTCAACCATGCGCTCTGATTTATTTCAAGGGATCTCGCTTCAGCTTCATCATGAAGAAGCGAGAAAGATGCTAATTATAGAATCCCTCCCTCCTGTTCAACCACCACTGTTTACTCATGTTTACAACCACTTTCTGCTTATATGATAAATTAGCAAGCATACTAATGTTTATATAACTTCTTCGCTGCAAATCTTATAACTTTAGAAAAGCATTTTACGAATTATAGGAAGGCATATGAAAAACTTCAATAGTAGTGACAGGAAATATGCTTTATTTGGTGTTACAAAAAACAAACGCCTGGACAAATAACCAAGTGAGACCACATGAAGCAGTAGCAATATACGAAAAAAATGCAACAAAAGAACTCGATTAAGTTTTACTAGGTAATAAGATGTTTTCTCTCTTTTAAGTTCTTGGAAAACTAGTTATTATCATCACCATGACTATACTACAGCTAGTCTATACTACAGCTGACTATACTACAGCTATACAAAATCATTCCCAGAGGGCATATTGTTTCCGACAGAAATTTCTGTGATCTTTCAAAGATGAATCCGTGACTGGGAAAGCACAACACATTTATTTAAAAGTATGCACAAGTTATTAACTTTTTAAATACTCGCAATAAAGCAAATATCATAAGCACCCCGTAAATATAATAGTCCAGTCATATTAGACATTAAAATCGCAAATCGCGATGTAGTTCTAAATTTTTAATATGTTGTTTGGGTCACTTAGGGTAGTGTAAATCTAAGTTTGCACCTTTCTGAAACCTGTGCTCGCTGCGAAACTCGCGAAAAACTGCGAAATTTTCCGGCCTTTTTCAGTTTTTCCTTTAAAACTCCTAAACTCTGCAGATTTTGATGCTATATGTGGCTATCCATTTTAAAGAACACTACATTTGCAAAAATTTAAGCTTAAATGGTGCCATGTAGGACCAATACTTTCGTACTTCGAAAATTGGTCTTTTTTTGTAAAAAATGAAAAAAATATGCTTTGATCCACATCATGCTTGCTCCACATCAGCGTAAAACGCGACCGAAACCGAAGGCAGAAACCGAAAATCCAGGTACTTTCCATAGGAAGCTATGTAACCCATTTTACCTTTCTGCTTTATTTTTCTGCTTTACGTCAATGTAGAGCAGGGCCCTAAGTCTCACTGACAAGTGTACAGCACCAAGTATTTTTTTTAACTATCTGAAATTGATGTGGTAGTTTGCATTAAACGTAAAACTTACACTTTCACTTTTTGTATAGAGAATAGCTTTTGATATTTCCCAAAAACTACGAAACAAATTTAAACAATAGAAAATATTTTTGCCTTCCAAATTAAATCTAAATGAAAGATTTTCTTTTACAAATCGACGCTCCTTCTCTATTTTTATGCTTTCCAAGCTTCTACTTTAATGAAAATAACCCCTGCAATACTGGTAAGATACTTGATTTTGCATGTTGACAATACAGAAACAGTCATAAAAGATTAACACATACCTTAGAACGTAGTTGAACATAGGATAGGAAACGTACTTACCTAGAAAAGAAAATGAAAACATTTTTTTACAAAATCAAGCAATTCAATCTTTTGCAGTTTTTAATTATTTCACAAACAATTAAAGAATTATACTCATTTAAAAGCTATAGATTTTTCTTTTGTTGTGTGTAAAATCAAAGTGATCACTTGGTGAAAATTCATAAAGTAAGAATGATACAGTAACCTCTTGGCATATCGCACTTATCAAAAAGCGTGAACAAAAATTAATGATTCAACTACTGTAAAAACTATTGACATGTGTCTCTTCAAGAATATTGGTTTGTTATCAGATTAAGATAATTTTCTTAACCCATTGATGCCTGACTTTTTTTTCCAAAGATATTTTGTATACTAGTTACAAACAATGTTTAATGGACAGGAAAAATAATAAAAAAAATATTATGCAAAAAATATTTTTTTTTTTATTAATGAAAGAAAAATCGTCCGTTAAAAGTTACGATAGACCCAGAGGGTATATACTTCTTTTACTATTTTTTTCTGCCTACGATATAATATTTAAATAGACATTTTATAAGAAGAAATAAAATCAGCAATTAACATAAACTGGAAAGCTGGGAATAACTTTGAAAACTTAGCTTTTTTTGTTTGAGATTGTGAACGATGTCATTTTTGATAAAGGTCATGTTAAAACTGCTACAGAACACACTTTACAATGGTTATGTGCTGCAATCTGTTAAAACGGATTGAAACAATACCAAGGTACTAATTTAACACTATTATTTAGTTGAAATGTGCATTTTGGGGAAATTCAGACCCTTTTTAGACCATCCCTAAAAAGGGACGCTAGGCATTAATGGGTTAATAAAACAAAATTAGTTTAACAAAACTAAAACTAAAATACTTTTATTGTTCTATTGTGGAATGTGAATGGAAAGTGGCAGCTTAAACTGCAACCTATATAAAGGTCAAACGTGTTGATTACAATCCTTAAAAATTTCAGTGCCACATTGTATGTCAGGATCTCCCTTTAATGGGCACCACTGCAATAGGTATGAAGGGAATCGTTAGGAAATTCATTTTCTGGTTCATTTCTGCAAATAATTTTCACAAAGTTGATCTTACATTTTTCCAAGCCATGATATTAGTCAGTTATTTGACAATAATTAGCTAATTTGTTTTATACTATCAGCAAACAATTGACTGCTGGATGAACCTAAATTTACTGCAAAAACATTTCCTTATGAAAAATTCACTTGTGTCACGCAATTTCCAGGTTACGTTTAATCAATACTACGTTTTTAATGTGTAACTTGAAAGGATATGTTACTGCCAAAGTTTGTCAAATAAGATTATTAACTACGATCTTAAAACGGACATGAATGAAATCCAATCTACTATCTTTCACAGAAATGATTATATATATTACAAAAAACTAGAAGCAAAGCAAGTAGAACGAAAAGAACATTCCTTGTTCGATAAAGAACAACAAAGAATTAAGTGCAAAGAATGGCCTAGTTTAGGATGTATTTCGCTTCCTTAAAAAAATATTTCTGGACAACTTCCAAAATTATCCCTCAAAGGTGGCTGATTACTTCACTCAATAACAATAAAGGCAGAAATAATTATTTCATCCGCAGAGAACACGAAGGAGTTGACCAAATAATAATAGCTTGTCATCGGATATTTTTTCGATGTTAAGTCATATTATAGCCTTCCATTAAGGTAGTAGTCTGGTAACTTGGGTTCAGAAAATCGAAATTTTTTTTTGCTTAACTTGAAAGTACAATGTCTTGAGAATATACTGTGAAAATTTCGGACAGAAATTCGAAATATTTCGGGAGTTAGAACGAGTGTCCTAGAGCGCCTCAGAGTCTGACCTTTAAAATAGTAGTCTGGTAACTTGGATTCAAAAAATCGAATTTTTTTTTTTGCTTAATTTGAAAGTACTGTGAAAATTTCAGACAGAAATTCGAAATAATTCGGGAGTTATAATGAGTTTCCTAGAGAGCCTCGGAGTTTGTTGTTAAACTTTAAATGCGTTTTTTTCAAAACATTGTTTTTCTGGTCGGCCCGGGTCCTAACTTTTTTTCTACTGAACCGATTGCTTTCAAATTTTTACAGGTTGTTCTACACACTCATAGTTCTCGTCGGAACTAACGAGAATTTTTTTCACCCCTAACTTTCTACTTTACAACCCTTTCTTTACTAAAATAAAAGGACTTTTTTTTTTTCAAAGTTCGCCATTTTATTATTTACCCTTGAAATTTAACTTCAATAGTTCCGACCAGAATGACATATCTATAGATTAAGAATAAGCAAGAATATTTGATTTCAGATAACATCAAGAGCCAAAATCACCCGGGCCACCCACGCGCATTTTTTTTTTTTTTTTGAGGTTCCAACTTCGAGGGGCAATAATAATAATAAAAAACTATTAAATTTTTTCAAATAAATAATTTTTTATATCTTCAATATGTAAGCGAAAACACTCTTAATATTCAAGAAGATTCATTTTTATTTTCCTATAAAAAACCACCCTCCAAAAAAGCCGTGAAAATAGGCATAAGTTACCAGACTACTACCTTAATTCTAGATCGGTCACAATTACGTTACTTGAGTTAAAATGAAAATGAATAAAGCGTTTAATGTCAGAATGTCTCACTTTTATCTCTCAACAATGCACACTAACATAACTGATAAATAATTTCTTGGAATATGTTAGAAATTAAAGAGAGTTGGTATAGTGCTTCTCCGCTAAGTTGTTATCCAACTGCACAATGTTTTTCTATTTTTGGAGCAGTAGGAAAGGATAATTGGCACTGAATATTATTGGGTTACATTCGTAGTCATTTTACAAAAGTATTCCAACTCAATTCCAGTCGCAACAATTACCCTTTTCTGTTGCCCAAGCCGATATTTTTCGCTCGGATGCAATTTCCGTTCTAACCAGAACGATCTGTCCAACCGCGCCAATGCGTTTTAACTTTCGAATACGATTTTCTAAAGAAATGTGTAGTAAAAAATATAGGAAAAAAACGTTTCTTTGAATTAATTTGTTATTTATTTATTAATTTTTTATAGTCAAAAAAAAAAAAAAAAGACCGCGGGTCTTTTTTCCGTCACTAGCGATAAGCTTTAAAATGAGGGGTTAACTGATAAAGAGGATTAATTTAATACTCACGGAAGACAACGGTTATTTAAGAAAAGGTTCGTACGTGTTCTTCGATAATAAATTCGAGCACGGAATCACTGGATCTGACGCATATTTTTTTTTGTACCTCTATATTTTTTTTGTACCTATATATGTACCTCTCAGGTAATTCAAAGTTCCATTACATCCCTTTTAGTAATTATTTTAACAATTTATGTACATTATTACATCGGATTTTTCAGATTATATCATTTCTAATTACATGCGGTATTTTAGGGTTTTTTTTTTTTTACTAATGCAAATGTTAACAGCAAAATTTAACTGACATTCTCTAATAATTTTCCCCTCATAAATGTATCTTTATTGTTCAATTAAGTAGAATAAAAGATCGATAAATAGTGACAATTTAGATAATGTGTTGGAGAAAAGTCTTATTTTTTCGTTTTTTTTTTTTTTTTTTTTTAATTTTAACTTTACCAAATTATGTAAACATGGTACTTTTCAAATCCCAGTCAAAGAATACCATTCTATTAAAAAGAAATACGTAGTAACAGTTAGATGTATTCCTCAAATAGTACGTTAACTTATCACTCACCAAGAGATAGGTGATTAATGTCATAAAAAGCTAAGAAAAAAACCTTATCCAGAAACTAGAAATATTCCTTACATTTTCAGTCTTTTTAAACTCATTTTAGTTACATACTTTCTTTTACAAATGCTTTAGGTGCCAAGTAACATGTTCCAACAATCCATTTTTTGTGTAAAACAGTGCTTACAGGTGCATTCTAGTCGAAAAATAATTAAGTATTTGCTTGATTACAGAAAAAGAAAACAATCACATTAATCATTTCTGCCAAAATTTTCAGTTCTTTTATTATTACAAAGCACCAAAAAAAGAAACAAAAAGGGTTAGCTTATGTCCTCACTTTAACTTTCTGTTTCTCAATAGACACAAAACTAAACAACTCTTAATCTTTATGGAGTATTTATTACGTCAATTAATACGCCATTAGCGCAATAAAAAATTGGATATTTACTTCAGTACTTAGACACACACCTTCCTCCACTGTCTACCCCTGAAAGTCAGCTCATTCTATAGCCCATCGCAGCAGGAAGAAGTGCATTCATTTCGCGTCAAGGCATCACGGTTCAATTTCACTAAGTTTTGTCAATTATGCATGATAAACGGCCACACCGGGAAATTATGATAAATCACGAAAATACCCGTGTTTAATGCGAGCGGGAAACATCAAACGTCCAACTAAATGAATGAGTCCTTACCATGCATTCATTATCAGCACATTGGGCTCAATATATATTCATTAGCTCTGTGACTGGGAATGAAGAGTGACGTGGCAGTCAGGAAAGCCAGCCCCCAGACGAAACCTAAACAATTCTAAGCAGATTAGAAAATATCGAGGAACTCGGCAAATTGAAAGTCTGAAACTTTAATTGGCTGTTCCGGAAATATCTGGTTTAAACCTTCAGACCCTCCATAAGTGCTATTTCCGAGGGAAGAGAGAAGTATGAAGTTAATCATCATTATATTGCAATATTTAATGTAATTGAAACTTTTGTCAAGTCACACACACTTTTTTTCTTGTGAGTGCAACTGCAGTATAAGCGAGAAAAGATGTTTTAGTGCACAAACATTGTGGGTCAGTTCAACTGATTCTGCATTTTTAGATCAAGAAAAATTTGGAAGTACACAACTAAGGCAGGGATTCAAGTGAAACACCATTGCAATCGCTTCGAATTGCAATCGCTACTGGAAATGAATTACATTATCATCAACTTAACTTGGCACTGACGTCACTACAGGTGGAGCCAATAAGAGCTCACAAGCAGTCAGTGATCTCTCTTATTCGCCAAGTAGGCTGTGACGTTTTATCTAGCTCGTTTTTCATAGGCAAACGTCACGCTGACGTCACGATGTTTTTATCAAGAAACGTTCTAATGTAATTCATTTCCAGTAGCGATTGTAATTTGCGATCGCCTGTTTCACTTGAATTCCTGCCTAAGGCAAAGATTCAAGTGAAACACCATTGCAATCGCTTCGAATTGCAATCGCTATTGGAAGTGAATTACATTATCATCAACTTAACTTGGCACTGACGTCACTACGGGTGGAGCCAATAAGAGCTCACAAGCAGTCAGTGATCTCCTCTTATTCGCCAAGTAGGCTGTGACGTTTTATCTAGCTCGTTTTTCATAGGCAAACGTCACGCAAACGTCACGCTGACGTCACGATGTTTTTTTTATCAGGAAACGTTCTAATGTAATTCATTTCTAGTAGCGATTGTAATTTGCGATCGCCTGTTTCACTTGAATTCCTGCCTAAGGCAGGGATTCAAGTGAAACAGCACTGCAATCGCTTCGAATTGCAATCGATACTGGAAGTGAATTACATTATCATCAACTTAACTTGGCATGACGTCACTACGGGTGGAGCCAATAAGAGCTCACAAGCACTCAGCGATCTCCTCTTATTCGCCAAGTAGACTGTGACGTTTTATCTAGCTCGTTTTTCACAGGCAAACGTCACGCTGACGTCACGATGTTTTTATCAAAAAATGTTCTAATGTAATTCATTTCCAGTCGCGATTGTAATTTGTGATGGCCTGTTTCACTTGAATCCCTGCCTTAGCCACACAATTACTAAATGAAACCAAAAATGTGAAAACCAGACACAGTTTACCGCGCATATTAACTATAAAGATAGGAATTGTTTTGTATAAACTGTAATCGCCGGAGCGAGCGAACTGTGAGAGCGAATGCAATGTAATGTAAAGAGAAAGTCAAAGGCTGTTCGCCGATCGAGTGCATGCTCATGTAATGTGCTACACAAATATGTATATAATATGTAAATAGTGCTGTAGATATTAGAACCAGTAAAAGTGTGAGTAAAAAGGCCTCATTCACCATGGTAAAACCCCACACAACTCCGATACAACACGACTGGTAGAAAATTAATACAAAAACTTTGACTAACATATAAATTACAACTGTTGATAGAAATGAAAACCATGTACAGCCGTGGACGTTAAATGAAATAATGGTTTTGCCACAAAAAATATTCTAATAAGCGGGATATTCTATTATCCAGGATGAAAAAAATGCAATTACAGCGGTTTGGTACATTGAAAATGTATTATATTAAGCGGGATATTCTTTTAACCAATATTCCAATCAGCGGATTTGACTAAAAGCAAAAGATACTAAACACAGATGAATTAAGTACAGTACATGAAGGCAAAATATTTGCCGTAATTTAAACCTATTTTTAAACAAATATTTAAATATTTTTTATGATTAAGCGAACATACACACGAAAGGGTCTTATCAACAATGCAATGGCTTATGCAATACCATAGTTAAACCGTGAATAGATGGCGGGACGACTGGAAGCAGAAACAGACCACTTCATTTAAAAATGAGAGGGATTAGCAAAAACGCACGAGTACACTGTTTACGCGTTCTCGCAGATCCAACCTATTTCAAAATGATGTGGTTCGTTTCCACTTCCAGTCGACCCGCCCTCTCTTCGCGGTTTTACTGTACACGAGGTTTATCCAGTTGGGTGGTGTAATGTGTTTTTTTTATTCAGTGCAAAATTTGAGAAACTTCTAAATCGGTACCCGTTTGAAGTACTGATTTGGAATGGAAACTTGGAGGACTTTGTGACCTCGATTGTATTTAACGTGCACCAGTCACCATAAGTAAACACTAAGAATCTTATAACGGCTGACATCGAGCTCGGAATACCCCAGCTATGAGTCCGATACCTTACCGATCAGACCAATACGGCCTGATTAAACCAACTGCGGATCTCAATATCAGTTCTTTTGTAGGTGACATCTACAGCACGTCTCTTGTTTTCCCTAAACCCAATCTTAGCTTTTTGTGGCTCTTCACATATCGGCTGTACAGTAATGAAATTGACTCAAGCATTCAATTTCACAAGCATATTACAACAGCTATACGGGATCAGAAATGTTTACTTTCGCCAATAAGCCATCTTATTTTCCGCACGTGACTCCGAATGGAACGTAAACAAGATGTCACAGAAATACGACACATGGAATGTCTTTACCAAGACTCAACAGAAATAAAACCGATTAAATAACATAGCAGAAAGACATAGGAAGAATGTTAAAACGAAAGCAGGATTTAGCATTTCAATGCTTGTCAACGAAAGATGCAAATGCATGTTTAGTTTTGGTGGAATAAACACAGAAATATAAATTGGATAATACTTGGTAATAGAAGAATAGTACAAAATACATTTCAAAACATTACAGAGGAGAAGTTTTTGTTTATTTTGTTTGAAGAAACATGATAAACTATATTTTCAAATGCTTAAGTTTCGTTTACATAAGAACGAAATAAAGCAAAAGGTTATGCATACACGTTAAAAAAGTAAGATTCTAGCAGTAAAAACTGCAAAGCTCTTATCGAGACAAAAAAAAAATCTAACACATTTAAAATCATATCTAATGCAAAACGCCACGAAACAGGAATTAAAAATAAAACGAAGTATTGCAGCAAAAACAAGATAAAGGAAGTATTAAAACAAGGACGGAAAAAGGCGGAATTACGCAATACAATGTCCATTAATAATTATTATGCAGTTTTTCTCAGCAGTACGTTTTTTTTTTCTTTTTTTCAAATGCTATATCAGAACGGAGAGAGCAACTCATAAAACACACTAATCATACCATTAGAGATGTAATATATAAATACAAAAAAAAAAATGTTAAAACTAATTATTTATTTTTTGTTACATCACTCAATCATTACCACGAAATTCCATAACTACTTTTTCTGATATTAAATTACATCTACGGACAACTTACTACATACTAAAAACTTTAGTTCCACGTAAACCTCAATTTACGTTTAGATATGTTTTTTCTCTTTAAATCTAACATTAAGTTTTAGCATCATGAGAGAAAAAGCATAAAAAGTATGAAACAGGTGCGAAAACACACAGTTGACAAAAAAAAACCTACTGAAATACTGTACCATTAACATGCATAATAAAAAGAGAGATGACAAGGGGATGGGGGGGGGGAGGACATGCACTAAACGTGTACATTAGCTGTTTTTCTGATAATTTTTCTCTACGTAACTTTGTTCAACTTAAAAAAAAAGGATGGAAAAAAAACTCTCCATCCAAAAGCAATTTTCTTCCGAGATTGGCGAGTTTTAAATGACATGGGAAGCGTCCAAACTCGTTCATCACGCTGGCTAAAACGACGAATCCAGTAATGACTCCCGGCTAAATCAGCGAACAAGAGTTAAGGCAGCCTCTTATATTTGTTTTTCTCTTAGTTTTCGAAATACTTTGGACTCTGTTTAACTTAACGATGTTTGCTTTTATAAACACAATAATACCACGATATTTAGTTTTCTCATTCAAATTCCTTTGTGTACATAGTATCAGTGTATATAAAGACAAAAAAAAGTAAGACACTAAAGAAATTTTGGTGAGAAGAATGTACATGTACATGCGCACAATTCTTCTTGAAGTCTAAAATATTTTATGAGATTCATTTCCTTATATAAATATTGTTCCATAGTATAATAGATCTTTGTATTAGCATAAACGCAAAATTTAGCTGGACTTCGTGGGAAAACATTTGTTAATGTTAAGAAAGGGAGGATGAAATATGCATCAAAACGAATTTAGACGCAAGGGGATGAAACCACAGCTTACTATAAATTGAATTCATTTTTGAACTGAAAAAAAAAGCCAATAAAAGTTTACTTCAAAATGCTTGAGACGAAAGGAGGCAGGGGTGCCTACAGGGGTGGGGGCGCAATTATTATTATGGCGCAAGTTGCGCCATCAAAATTTGGGGGGGGGGGATTTTTAAAACTAATTTAATACTTATTTAATTCATTAATTTATTTTTTAATTTAAATTATTTGTTGATTTTTTTCAAATAAAAATTATTCATTTATTTATTTTTTTAAATAAAATTATTTTTTTTATTTCCTTGTTATAATTTTTAATTATTTATTTCCTTTGTGTATTTTTTATTTATTTATCTCCTTTCCGTTGTTGTCGGAAAAGAACAAAAGCGATTCTATTTCGCGCATAATTAGCACTTTTAAAAAATTATAATTTAAAAAAATAAATAAATATTTAAATACATAAATAAATAATATTAAAAAAATACATTTAATAAAAAAGAGGGGTAAAAATATTTAAAAAAAAGCACAAGAGGGTTGTGGCAAATTTGGAGGGGATTTTGCGCCATTGAGCTTGGGGGGGATGGGCACCCTTGAAGGGGGGTGACTATGACATTAAGGTATGTGTTATGACTTTAGAACGATACATTTTAAGCTTTCAAGTCAATGTGCTTCTGATTTCTAACAATACAATAATTGCTATCATTTGATCTATTTATAAAGAAGTAATTAAAAAACGATAATGTATTAAGGGTCATTCCATAGAAATGTCAACCACAGCCGAAGAAAAATAAATACCGAAGTAAAACAAGTATCAAAAAATAAATACCGTAAAGTCGGGTTACTTGGACCCACAAGGGGGTTACTTGAGCCTACAGTAAAATGATAAAATCTCTGTTTGGTACTAGCGTTAGAGGCTGCAGAGTGCTTCTACCTAGCGGAAAAACGAGGAACTACGTGCAAGTCTTCAACTAGTAAGTACCAAACCCAGATTTTATCATTTTACTGTAATGGGCTCAAGTAACCCCCTAGGGTCCAAATAACCCGACTTTACGGTAATTAAATAAATAAAATCATACAACATAAGAAGTTAAGAAAAATTGAAAAAGTATTGTAATTATCACTGAGATTAGCCATAATAAATAGTTGGTAAAGTGTTTACTGCTTGTTATTCGATGGTTACGTTAGACAAGTTACGTTAGTCACACGCCATCTCGAGTAAAAATGACACTTAAGACTAAAAAAACTAAGATTTAATAGTGTTTTATGTTTTTAAAAGCCAACTTTACACATTTTTCAAATATATCATTCGATTTTTAACTCTTGCTTAATTTTGAGAAATGTTTGCCTCCAACATGAGCACTCATTTTCATGGTTTAAAAAATGTTATGTTAGTCACGTTGCTATTTTGGTTGAAAAAATATCTACGGTAAGAAATTTTGTTTTAAATTCTTCGCAGAAATGATACATAGATAGCATGTACATTGTAAATCCATCAGCATAACTAAAAAAATTCTTTTATTTATTAAGTAACAAGTAAAAACAGTTACAAAATCAGCTCTGAATGTTACGTTAGTCACTATGGAATGACTCTTAATCAATACTGCAATTTCACATCTTACTGCAGTTTATTTTCAGGATTTGAAAGATTTGAGACAAAACGAATTGTGATCTACATGCTTTAATCGCAGATTTGCTGAAGCAATAAGCACATAGGATTAGAATAATTATTACCTGTTCTGAAAATAAGATAATTCTACGTGTCATTAGATACTCTTCTTCAAAAATACGGAACAAAATAACTCACTTTGTCCATTAACAACAAGATAGATTATTTTTCTTTAAAACTGAGCAATCACTTTACACTTGGGAGCAATGAAATGAATTAATTGCTCCATTACTGAACCTTCCAGCGAAAATGGCGACTTTACAGCGAAAGTAATTCCAGTTAAAAACATGAAAGTTGAAATAAATAAATTTAAGAATAAACTAAAAGATTTTTATGACTTTCATACATTGTAAATACCAGTAATTCAATGACAAATTTATATTCTGTGTAACTAAATAACTTACAATGTAATGTAGTTAGTTGAAAAAAGGGTTTGAAAAACCCCATTTTTTTTTAAAGCCCAGTTCGCCTGGGTTTTTGATGGAAACCGGGTCTTTTTGGGTTTTTTCAAGAATCCTTTAAATATCATTTGCTATTCGAACATTGTACACATACTTTCACGTTTCAAAAAATCAGAGGAGCTCTGAAGAGAGGTCACTGTGACCTCCTAAAAAACTTCTTCGACAAATTTGGCGAGTTGTAATATTTAAAAAAACAAGTTGTAATATGGATTTTTTTAAATTGATAAATTATATTTTAAATTGATAATGAATTTAATTTATAGGTTGAAATAATTTTTGATTTTTTCTATTTCCTTAGTATTAAAAAAACAAATAAATGAAATTTACGTGCAGTTTTATTTTTATTACATAATAAACTGTCAGGAAAGGATGATGGCAATTTCTGGACCAAGTACTGACCAAGACTATATTATATAAATATTATAACAAACTAATTATTATAACTAAATTGCTCAATATCAATTTTTGGGTTTAGTATGGATCAAAATTTACGCAATATTTAGTTAGTTTCTAAATTAAATGTTTTTAATTTGCAATAAATTTTGCAAAAACCCGCTTTACCGACATAGTTGTTTTTTTCGGTCGACGAACCCTGTTTGAAAATAACCAACATGTAGCAATTAGAAGTTGTTTTTCCCTTCTCAAAAACTACCTATTCTATGGGTTTTTGTATTACGAAAAAAGCGTCTTATTGTGTGAGGTGTTTTTACCCATCGTTGAGGACGGAAATGATATTGATGGAACTCTCTGAAGAGACTAGAAATTGCAATACCTATCATGCATTTTTAAATTGTGTAAAAGCATGCCTGATTCTTTGGATATTTAAAAAGGGGTCTTCGTTTCGGCGCAACACCACACTGCAAAAATAAAGTGCTATTTTTACAGTATAATGCTTACAGCAGAGGTTCCAGTTTAAAACTGTAAAATGCACAGTAATAAACTGTAAAACTATCAATTTTACAGTTTATTGCTGTAAAGCAGCAATTTTACAGTTTATTGCCACAAAATGAGCTGTATTATACTGTAAAAACAACAGTATAGTACTGGCAGCAGAGTTTTCAGTTTAAAACTGTAAACATCACAGTAATAAACTGTAAAACTCAATTTTACAGCTTATAGCTGAAAAGCAGCAATTTTTACAGTTTATTGCTGTAAAGCAGCAATTTTGCAGTTTATTAGTGTAAAACGAGAAACTTCAGTGTATTACTGTAAAATCAGCAATCTTTACAGTTTTTATTATAAAATTAGTTTTATTATACTGTAAAAACAATATCTATTTTTTACAGCGTACTGTTTTTCTGCCTACCACACATTTGGTTTTCTACAAGCATGGGGCAGGGATAAGAACTTGATTTTCGATGGCTTTATTGGTTCTAGCAGCACAAGAGCTTTAGTAGACGACTTTACGCCCAACGATATAATTAACAGACCGTAAAATTACCAGGAAATTTTCTTTTGTAAATATTCAGGTGTGTAAAGGCTTATCGTGATACTTATTTGTTTTGTTCTTATTAATATACTGCATGTAAAGTAATGATACACTATAATATCGGTCTTTTTCTCGGTTTGAAATGTCTGAACGTCATACAGAAAAAATGTTTATTGCATTCGTTTTATTTTTAGAACACTTAAACAGAGGCTCTGGAAAACAGGCGACATGTTAAAAAAAAAAAAAAACGGTTGAGTTTGCAACCCCTGACAAGCAATTGTTCACTTTTTTGAAGTTTATAGAAAATAATAGAGAGTAAAATGTAGATTTTATTTTGGAAGAATCAAGACTATTTTAAATCGAATCATAAAATAAAAAATAACAACAAAAAAAAAGCTCCACTTACTTCGACCTGTTTCTTTGCCTTCTCTTACAAGCAAAAAAAGAAAGAAAAAAATGTATTTTCATCAAATATACAAAATTTCGTATATATTTTGCATCCATAAATGATGTCACGCTTTTAGGATGGGCGGTTCGTAAAATTGTGACAGATTTTGAAAAATGGAAGGCAAGGAGTAACAAGAAGTACTCTTTCCTATGGTGTACTTATCGGCCGTGGTGTCCCAATTGGTAAGGCATCGGACTCGTGTCCGGAGGGACCCGGGTTCGATCCCAGCCGATCAAAGATCCACCGTCTTGATTAATGGTGACTGGGAGGCGTTAAAAATGTCGTGGTCACAAAGTCCTCCAAGTGAAACGATACCTCTGGGGGTGCTGGGCCTAGGGTTTGCTCGACCCTAGGTTCTGGTTCAAAATTAAGAACAGAGCGCACTTCAGGGCTCTATCCCGGTTAAACCACGAAGCTGTGGTAGGTACGGGGGACCCCGGAGGTGTGAAATGAAATGAAATGAAATGGTATACTTATATTAAAAAAAAATAGCGTGAGATGTGAAGAAGGGGGGGGGAACTATTTAGATCGACACTTATCGAAAGCATGGAGGACGGGAGAGGAGGTCAAAAAGAGTGGGAAAAAAAGTTTGATATCATGAACAGACAGCTATTTAAAGTTAGAAAATTTTGAAGTGAACGCCATATTTTTTTTTTATTTACAACAAAACAAGGTACTGAAGGAAACAGCCGTTGACTTATTTATGTCCATCGCGTAATTTTCAGAAAAATGCTCAAATTCAGACAGATAGAAACATAGAGTGAATTCTCACTTATGCGCCGGCCCGAGGGACCGACAGAAAAAGGAACATAAGCGAGAGAGACGCATAAGTGATCAAGCCTATTTTAAAGTCTAAAATGCAACATAAGTTCTAATGAGAGCATGAATAAGAATGTTTCTATAGAAAATGGTCATATTACTACGGTTTGGCAACTACTGAAACGTAATTGCAATGATAATGAGCAAACGAAAATTGTAGCATACCTAATCACAAAATGGACCTTTTAAAACGATCCATAATAGATAATTGTCCCTCTCCGAACTCTAGTTCACGTGGAAAAAATTCCGTGAGCAATAAAAGTGAAGGGTTGAAGAGGACAGTGAAGAAACATGCTCATTTTTCAAGAAAATAAATTAAATTGTTTACATTTTTCGAAAAATTCGGCACATAACTGAAATATTTATCTTTAGAGCGACGCATAAACGAATGAAATTATCATTATTTTATTATGGAATGTGCTGGGACCACTGAAAATTGTCGTATAAGTGGAAAAGGCGCATAAACGAGGCGGTGTACAAGTGAGAGTTCACTGTACATTTATAAATGACTGCCATCAATTGAGTCGTCTTACAGTGACATGAGAATTAGGGAATGATTTCCTAAACGATCCATTACGAAACGAAATCCGTCGAAGCTCATTAAACATCAAACTGTAACTTCCGCTGCATCTGTATGTGTTTTTTAAAAATGGCTTATCTCTACCATTAGTTACGACGGATCCATTCTCATTTGACGTCATAATAATGTTTCTCTTGGGAACAATCTGAGAATTGAGTTTGCTAAGTGTTATGTGACGATTTGAAAGAAACATTCAACTTTGAAAGAAAATTAATGTGATCGTTTCGTAGGGAAGAATTACGATTTCTGGAAAGGACATGTTTAGAGTATTATTCAGAAAGATGAGATTAGAGTTCGGAATCATCTTAAACACAGATTCAACTCCTGATGTATATGATTACGGAGAAATTATGAATTCTTTCCTTGTCAAAGATTATTGGCTTCATTCACTCTGAAGCAAAAGTACTGAAATCACTGATGGCGCATAGGGTAGCCAGTAATTAACACGTTGAAAAGAAATACAAGTTTCTCGAAAGTTATTTGACGTATCAAGTCCAAACTTGGTGTTTAAATTCAGCGCGTTTGCGATTTTTTTTATTCTTGTTTTTGCTCAGTCTCATTGAGTTCGATTTTAATTTATATTCTTCATTGAAAATGTTGAAATATGTTGTCTCAGAGCACTTTTTTATTATTTGAATGTATTATTCGAACAACAGATTGTGACTAAGAAAGTTGGCGACTGAGTTTAAGCTTAAGGGCCAAGCACCACATTGCAGTAAAGCAGAAAAATAAAGCAGAAACTTAAAACATGGATTAAATCGTTTTCCTATGGAAAGTACCCGAATTTTCGCTTTCTGCCTTCGGTTTCGGTGGTTTTCTGCTAAAGTGGAGGGGGACTATGGAAAGTACCCAGATTTTCGGTTTCTGCCTTCGGTTTCGGTCTGCTAAAGTGGAGCCGGGCCCTAAGGCAACAGCCCCGAGTGTGCCTATAATAAATCGTTTGATTCAAAAACTCAATAGAACAGATCAGTTATTGAAAGCTTTGAAACTTCGACTCTTCAGTGAGTGCTGCAGAATTTCACTGTTCGTTTACGTCATACTATAACTACAAATGGAAGACAAATCGAACGTGTATTCAACTAATTCCCTTGAGTTGTACTTCGGTTTAGAATTTTAATAGAATTTTTTGAAATTAGTTTTCGAGGAATTAATTTTTAACTTCAGTGCGTTAAGGACTAGTTACCCCGTAAATCTACTAACCTTATATTCAAATGTAGATGCGCATTTGCTTGTTGCATTGATTTACACAGTGTTGGATCTAGGGGGGAGCAAGATGGAGTCCTAGTCACTACAGGCAACTTCTAGGAGTGAAAAATACACTTTTTTTTCCGCGTATGAGTAAGGTTTTTTTCTTTTAGCTTTGAGATTCGGTACAAAAACATTCAGTAATATAAGTAGAGGTTATTGTTCCAAGATTTAACCCAGCTGGGAAAAGTCGTAAATTTGACACTGTATTTGTAAGTTAAAACCGAAGCTCGTTAAAACAAGAATTCATTAATGTAAATAATGCGCCTTAGAAGTTACGGTCAGTTTTTAATTTATAGGAATATATTGTTTTTCTGCGTGAAAATAAAACCTCAGGAATTTTTAAGCACTGGGGAGTAAAAAGCAAAGTGAAATAGTTGAGAAAAGTTACGATTTTTGAACTGAACAAACTGGAACAGTGAACTCGTTAAAGAAAGTACGTTATTTAACAAACTGGATTTTTTTTCATATTACAGAACATAAAGACAGGAAAATTTACTTTGTTATAAAACTTATACTAAAGGGTTAAGTTTCATGTTTTGCAATACGTTTGTCAAAAACCTTCAAATAAATCACGATAAAAACATTATTCACATGAAACATTTTCTATTTGAGTATTCTTTATTCTTCAAATTTAAAAATAAAAGAATGAATAAACTAAATACAAACAAATATCAAGTAAGCACGTAAGAAGTAAATTAAGAAGTAAATGAATAAGAACATTAGTGAGTTAATGAATAAGTGAGTGATATTGTAAATGAATAAATTTATTTATGTAAACCAATTAATCAATAAATAAACGGGCAAGTTTTTTAACTAAAAAAATAAAATTCAATAAAATAATCTTATTTTACTTCACCGTGCTTGCTTGTTACGACTTAATGACCTCCAAAAGCCACAATTAACGCTTGAAATATTCATCATAATAAATTGATGAATTTAAAATAACAAAAGCTCTACCAAACCTATTCTTTTTGTAAGAGTCAAATTTTGAAAATGACGCTTTATATCATATACTTTGATCTCTAGAGGTAACTAACTTGACTAAAATTAAATATATGTTCAATCACGTAACTAGTACATTGCTATTAGTTAGACAGGCTTTTTAATTGCGTAAAATATTTTCCCATTTAACTCCCCCCCCCCCCTATATTATTTACTTACCATGCGATAAATAAACGAAAAAATTTAAATCAAAAGATTGATATGTGCTGAAGAATTTAACGAGATGTGACAGTGGTTTCTGTCGTTCTTAGCTAAATTAAATGAGTCAGATTTAAAGAAGAAGGTTACTACAGTTAAATTGGTAAGTGCATGCAGATTAGTTGTCATTTTCTCAATTATTAATGTATAATTCACACGTTTAAGTAAAAAGATGGTTTTTCATACAGTTCACCACACTACAGTGTTTGCCGCTCATATGAATCACGTTTGTTTTAAAGTTTTAATTGAATTAGTCGGTTAATTTAATAAAGCGGCTTCTTCAAAAAAGTTGGATGCACTTCAGTGTTTGATGATTTGTTTCATTAAAGTGGCTGATTCACGTAACCTGCGTCCACTGTATTCCTAAAGATCGCTTATATTGTAATGTTTCTAATTTCATTATGTCGCTTTTTACAAATAATTTCATAATACAGCGACCGCCACTTATATGAATCACGTTTGTTACAAATATTTTTGATTCAAAAAGCGGTTGATTCAATAAAGCAGCAAATTTAATAAGGATGTATAATGTTGTTTTTAACGATTTGGTGCATTAAAGTGGCTGTTTCAATTAACGACTGATTCAGTTATCTGGCGTCCACTGAAGTAGAATGTTGCCGAACATAACTGAGAAAAAGTTTTCTTACGTTTCGTTTATGGGGCATTTCACGGTATTTGTGACATAGGGGTGTCCGTAACAAAACTTTTTAAAAGTTTAAAATTTTTACATATATTGAAAAAGTACATTCTAAAGTATATGAATATCATATTGTTTGCACAGTTAACTTTATATTATGTTTGTAATTTCACTCAGAACATTGAAAATGCAATTTTCACTGTTACAGACTCTACATTGAATTTTTCTTTAAATCTGGCTTAAACCGATTTTTAAGCCAAAACCGGTACTTGAGACAGATAAAGTAAAGGCTCACCTCTAATATAGCTAACAATTTTAATCAAAAACTGCGTTCTATAAGAAAAATTATGGATTGTGAAAATGATGACTGTAGAGTCTGTGACAATAATTAGAATAAAAGTTTAGTTTTTAAAGAAAAACTCAATGTAGAGTCCGTAACAGTGAAAATTGCATTTTCAATGTTCTGAGTGCAATTACAAACATAATATAAAGTGAACTATGAAAACAATATGATATTCATATATTTTAGAATGTACTTTTTCAATATATGTAAAAATTTTAAACTTTTAAAAAATTTCGCTACGGACACCCATTAGTCACAAATATCGTGAAATGCCCCTTATAAAAGTGTATTTAAGTGAAAAATTGTACTTATAACGCCTTTTTTCATAGACTTAATTTAACCCCTTCAGTCGGAATTATGAAATAGTTAACCAAAAATGTTTTTATTTGGTACACAAAGTACTATGGCTAAGAGCATCTCACAAACAAAATTTCAAACTTGTGAGTAAAAAATTAAAAGAGTTATGACGTGTCCAATTTTCCAGATACATATTGAAATTAATATTTCAGCAGAAAATATATAAAACATCACTCAAACTTTGTCGTAAAATATTCTCCAAACAATAACAAAACATAATATAAGCATTTGAAATGATAAATAAAAGATCATACGATTTTAGAAAATTCAGAAAAAAAGCAACTTTTTTCGACGAGAGTGCATGGTTAGAAAAACAACCTAATCCCAGTTTCTCAATCCATTTTTGGGAATGTTGCCAATCCCAAAAGCAGAAAGTTTTGCTCAGATAATAACAAACAGATTGCAAATTGTCAACTACAAAAAAAAATCAAGTAATTAAGTCAATTATTAAATTATTAGCAGCTGTTCAAAGTTGATGTCCGGTATACCGGACACCAGGTCTGCAGGGGTTAAATGAAAAAAAAAAACTATTTTGCATGTTTGCTATGTTCGACAATACAAGCTATTATTCGAGATATACAGGTTTACCACATATCACGTGATCTGCTTGAAATGGAACTCGACATAACTGACACGTAGAATGATCATTAGTCAGTGACCAGTAATTCCGAATGCGTTTGTCATTGCACACTAGTTCAGTAATAATGAATTCGTAGAGGTTTACATTAAACAAGCAATGAACATAGGAAGCGAAATCCTGCAATTTGTTCCACATGTATTTATAAGTATAGTTAATATAATTCTCTCAAATTAGTTAGATCATCAATAAGAGAAGTTTTAAGGGAATCTATCCTTGCCGCAAGTCTTTACTAGTGGCTCTATGCTCCTGATCCTAGTATAGTAATAAGTACATACTCACAGAATGTTGCGAAGTCAACAAAACTACTCATCTACAAAAAACAATTCCGGTCGAGCTGATGGATTTCTTCTGTGGTATTCTAAGGATGTGTATCGGTAGGTTTGAGTGAAGAGTTGACCAAAAAGTTGACAGTATCTTGTTATACACTCAGGCACATTGAAAATAGCGACCCAAGAAGAAATCGTCGGATTGATCAGCGACTGCGTCTACAGTGGTGCCAAGACAGATCAATGTGGAATGTCACAGATTGGCAAAAAGTTGTGTTTAGTGATGAGTCTCGGTTTGTTTTAGGGACTAATGATAACCGTGTACGGGTGTGGAGGCGCCCAGGTGAGCGGGATTCCTCCCAGAGTGTTCTACGTCACACTGCCCGCACAGTTGGTGTAATGGTCTGGGGGGGGGGGGGGGGCTATATCCTATGATAGCCGGTCCAATCTAATTGTGATACGCGGAAACTTAACCGGTCAACGTTACGTTGATGATATTCTTCGACCCCATGTAGGACCTTTCCTAAATGGTCTCCCAGGGGCAATTTTCCAGCAAGATAATGCTCATCCGCATACAGCAAGAGTTGCTCAAGATTTCCTACATCATTTTCAGACTCTTCCATGGCCGGCCCGCTCCCCCGACTTATCCTTTATAGAGCATGTGTGGGATCAGCTAAAACGTCAGATACCTTCGTCAGATACCTCTTCACTCTGTGCGTGATTTGGAGTTGGCTGTTACAAATTTGTGGGCCCATCTGCCTCAGGACAACATCAGGCGTCTAATCAACTCAATGCCGGACCGTGTGGCGGCATGTATTGCAGCTAGAGGTGGTCCAACGTGCTATTGAAGTTGCTTTGTATTTGTGTCCTTGCACACCCTGTATTCGTTCAATTGTCTTGATTTTGAGATCAAGTGAATCTCTCATCTGTATCATTATGTGTATTAAATTTCATTTCAATCCGATGCTTTCCTCTTGGGTCGCTATTTTCAATGTACCTGAGTGTATTTTGAGTTACTTTATTTTTCTAAATGCAGCATGAACTATGGTTAAATAGTAATACTATCTTAGACACGCCACTAGAACCAGTTCCATACGATTTTCTAAAAAACCCTGATCTCGTAAAATTCACTTACATAGAGTTTCCGTTAAGAGATGTAAACCTTTTCATTTGACACTAATATAATACAGAAACTTTACTAGAATGACTCCTTACATTGGCTAGGGATCGAAGTCTATTCATGGAGAAGTACGTATATATACTTTGACTCAATATTTGTCATAAAAGAAATTACATGCAATTATTAATGAATATAATACCATCGTAAATGTAGTCATCTTAAGTTTATCTTAATAACATTTATAATGCATTTGCGAGCACATGTTTTACATCTAAAATATTCATGAGTAGCAAGCAGTGCTTGTTAACAAACAAATGCTCAAACTGTCAAGCAGCACTTATTTTCTCTACTAATAATAAAACTTTAGGTGGGTCTGTCTTTCTTTCTATCTTTCCTTCTTTCTGTCTGTCTGTGACCCGCGTAGCGCCAAAATCGTTCGATTGATTTTCTTAAAATTTGGCACAAAATTAGTTCGTAGCATGGGTGGGTGCGTCTTGAAGCGTTTTTTCGAAAATTCTATTTCGTTCTTTTTCGATTCTAACTCTTAGCTCATTTTATATACAAATTCAATAAAATGGAGAAGAAATATTTCATACACATTTTTAAGTCTTATATCATTCACAGGCATAAAATTTTTTGCTAAAAATGATATCAATTAGAAGTTTTTACGAGCATTAGAAGACCTGTAATAATTGTTTTTAGAATCCCAGAAATTCAAGGCTTACCGTGAGCAAAGCAAGCCAAACGATTCTAAAATGGTTGAGCTCGAGAATAAAATTTGAAAAAAGGATGAAATGAATTATTTTATTACAACGGAAATTAACTTTTCAAGCTGTAAACATGGTTACGTTTTTATACTTTTTTTTTGTTGTTTCGTTCTTTTTCCGTTAATATTTTTCAAAATGTATTTGTTTTTGTAGCAATTCAAACTCCTTGCCTTATTAAAATGAGTTTTTTAGCTGTTGGAAAAAATCGTGTTTTTATTTTCTCAGTTTTTAAGGTATTAAAGCTCGGTGAATTATAAAAATATCGTATAAATGCGATATTGCCACGTTCTTTCTAAATTGTTTCTATTTTGTTTTTGAGTTAGGAAAGAAAACTTTCTTCTTCTTTTGAAAATTTGGTAAAATTTCTGTTGGTTTCTGTAAGCAACAAGATTGTTCTTATTTTTGCTTTTGGCTTATTTTTATATCATACTTTTAAGGAATTATGGTTGAATTATAAGTAAAATAGAGTATTCTTTCTGCTATATCAATTATTTAACAAATGAACTTTAAATTTTATACCACGGGCAGAGCCGTGCAGGTATTGCTAGTGATAAATATAACTATTTCTCGGATTTGTTGGTAGTGGAGCTATTTGAAAGACAGCCTGCAGTCTTGGGAAAAAGATGATATGACACTGGTTATAAAAGCTCCAGTTCATGTAATCACTTCTGAATGCCTTACGCTCTATATTTTTTCGTAAAGTATTTAAAATATTTAGGAGCAAAGGTATTCAAACTACTTCTCTAGAATCAAAAATGAAAATCAAAAGGCTAATGAAAGTAAAATGCATTCTCTAACACCAACAAATGAAAGAAAGAAACATTTTAAACTATAGTCCCTTTGAATTTAAAGTTCAAATTAAAAGAATACTTCCAGATGCTTCTGAGACTTACTTATAAATTTCAGCAAAAGATTGTTCAAAAAACAGTGAATTATTCATTAAAATACATTCCGACCTCACTAAAATACATTCCGATAGAATTCTGATAGTATTGACCATCAGAAATAATAATGCTGATCAACTAATGAACGTACTTTGTGATGAGGATTATGAATCATATATTTATGTTTTACAAACATAAGATTTTTCACAAACCCAACTTATTTGTTAAAATTAAGTAAAATACGCATTGCAATTTTACACCATTACGGATTTTTTTTCTCGCATCCTTGCATTTTATACCAGTTTTTTAAAATAGGTATTTTAGAGGCGAGTTGCAGCCAATGAAAGTTACTGTTGAGAAAGACCCCCCCCCCTCTCCACTCAACATGAAAAGCTCCATTTAATCATTTGGGAAGCACATTTAATACTGTAGTATTACGTAAAGTTGAATTTATACGCACATAAGCAATTAAAACAATCACATAACACTAATGTGTTAACATTCTACATGAAATATTTCCCTTAAATTTAATGTACCTAATTAAAACTTAGAGAAAATATTCCTACTTGTAATGCTTAGCATAATCGTAATACTACTCTTATGGTTTTAAAGCTATGACTAAATATTTTACCAGCATTTTGCCTTTTCGTCTAAATATTACATTAAATACTAATTAAAGAAAGCAAGAATTTCGTTAGTGATAATGTAAAAAAAATGTAACTATGTTCGAAGAAGTTCTGTAAAAAATACTTCAGATATTGGATTTTTTCGAGCATTTTCTTTTTTGTATCAGATTAACTTTAGCATGTCCCTTCCATTTGAAATTCTAGTACTAGCATTAAATGATTATCAGTAAAACTTTTAAAAAATATATTTTCTTAAGACACAGAATATTAAGGAATAATTATTTGAAGATTTTTGTTTCTTAATGTTCTTTAATATAACAAATCCGAAGTAGCTCAGTCAATTATTCTGCATTGGCAGTGACATTTCTTTTAAAATGCGTAAAATACAAGACGTTGCATATAGCTTTAAAAATAAATGTGATTTTTCTTATTGCAAAATCAAACTCAGATTCTTTAAAATTTCTGCCAAGTTCCCTAATTTCACATGATTTAAAGTGGTGTGAAGATTTTCCATTTAAAAAACGTTAACAAATCTTAATAAGGTTTTAGATCACAGAACAGGACATATCGTTTAAGTTTATCGTCATATTAAATAACTATATATATTTTCCGTGGAGATAAAAGGTACTATTTTTTTTTAAACCAAAACCGGGACCTAAACATTACTTAAATTTTTATACTCAAGTCATCGGTTACAGAGCTAAAACGTAGGGGAATGTGAGGCAAAGTTAAATAGCGGGCAAAGTGAAATGGTAAAATATTTTCATGGTTGGCAGCGCCACCTATCTAGCAATATTTATATTAAGTTCCTAGACATATACTTGATTCCTGTCAAAAAATAGATTGCTCCAAAAATCAAGGAAAAAATTGTGCAATTTATTTTCGAAATGTGATTACTTTATTGTGATATTCGTGGTTTTTCAAAAACATTTCTTGTTATTATGAAATGAAAAAAAAATCGTAATTGTCATTTTAACTATTAATTGAGATCTATTGATGTCCAGTGCGGTCCTTATTTCGTTCATATTAAGCATGTTTTGATTTTGAATGTTTAATATAATTTGTCAAGTGTGCGCGGGGCAAAGTGAAATAGTTCATTTCGTTTGCTTATACATTCATTCACTAAATCACGTACGTATTTATTCATTTATTAATTTATTCATTCTTTTACATTTTAATTCATTTATTTATTCATTTAGTTATTTTACTATTCCTTCTCCATTTGATTCATTCATTTATTTTCTCCTAAATTAATTTATTTGTTCATTTATTTATTCGTTTATATACGCATTCATTTGACGAAAACTACTGTAAATCATCAATAAAAAAGTATTTCATCGCAAAAATTTTGTATTTTTCCACTTTGCCACATGCTTTTTTTGAGGCGGAAAATTTCCACATATTTTTTGACGGTGCAAAACAACTGCCAAAAATGAAAAGTAACATGTCAAAGAAAGTTCCACGACAAAATACGTTATTATTTCTTTACGTACACTGATTTTCAGAATAAATTTCCAATTTGTTCATTTTGAAACACACCGGTAAACTTGGTTATTTCACTTTGCCAAACATTCCCTTACTTGTAATATATTGCTCAAATATAAGTAATCCGATAGGAAATAAGAAAACAGCAGTTACTGGTACATTTCCACATGCTGGTTTTGAAGTCAAAGAAATTCAAACGCACCTCCAAGAAACTTGCCTTTTTAACCCATTTATGCCCAAGTTTTTTTTAAAAACTTTTTCTCAATTTTTATCTACTTAAAACTCTTACTTGGAATGGTTTACATACATTTTAGGCTCAAAATAGTTCGCCGTTGCCATATTTATGAAGTTATTTAACGTCCTGTTTATGGGATATTTTGTAGATATGTGAGCAAAATACGACCATACTTGGCTTTACTTTTGCAAAGTAACATTACAGAAGGCATCTGTGATCTATTTTAAGCAAATCATTTTAAAATAGTTTAATTTTATGAAAAATAAGTTCGCAAAAAAAACTTACTTTCTGTGGCTACCCATGCTGGATCGTTGCTTGACTGATTTCTTTAAAAACAGCTGTCAATAAATAAACTCTGATATCCATATAGAGACTAACTGATTTTCTCAAGAAGAAGGACTATTTAACTTGTGAAAAACAAATTTAGTGAAATGATATACCCATTACAGGTTTTTGCATGCAAGTAACAAACAAGCGTCCCGTTTTTAGGCCACTGGGCATGAATGGGTTAACAATATGACCCTCATTTACCTCCGAGGTACAAATGTGTCAATAACAACTCCAATGCTCAGAATAACCAAAATTAAAGAGTAAAATTATAGTTCAAAGTGGAAAAAGCTATACACACCATCAAAGAATACCGAATATGAATACGAGAGTTGATTGATGAGTAAGGTATCCAATAATATAAAATCGGTTTAAAATGAAACCCCTGTGAATTTTAGTTCGGCACGAAATTACTGAAATTCATTGTGGTTCCAGAACCTAGTTACAGCCCAGATTTGGGATCGTCGGTTTTCTGATTGTTCCCTAAACTGAAGGAGACGTTGAAAGGTCAACATTTTCAACTGTTGTTTATGTTTAGGCAACCGTGCGCAGACGGACTCGCAGCCAACTGGTATATTTCTCCATGATCGAAATGCAGATATGGCTAGAACGCGTTTGAACAAATACGTAGCTGTAAATGGTGACTATGTTGAAAAATGAGTTTACCATAGAAAAAAGGAATACATTTCTTTCATTTTGATAAAGCTGTTATTGTTTTACTTGTCGGAAACCTATTTTATAGTATTGGCGGCCTTACTTATCAAACGACCCTCGAAAGTCCGAGGTAATTAAGGCTCACACTACCTCGGATTATTCAGAAAAATTCTTTTGGTCCTGGAAGTTTAACTTTTCTGGAGACATAAAGATGCCAAAACGTTGTTAATTTCAAGTCATTTTTCTTATCAAGTTATTACTTCCAAAGAATTTCTTAATTTATCTCTAGTAGTCAAAAAATAGCTCGTGACCCTTGGCTATTGTTAACACAGACATCTCAATACATTTTTATTACTTTTCTGTATAGTCTAGTCAATAAAGGATTTGAAAAAACACTAAAACATGCAATTTTAAAAATTGGCCACACAGGTACAGGAAGGGCTCCTGATGAACATACTAAAAGTCCCCAGTGGTGAGGGGGGAGTTCGCAGCGCCACCTGGTGCTTTATGGGTGATTTTTCAATTTTTGTCTTATATCTCAAAAACTGTTGACTTGCGAGAAAAAATGTCAATTAATAAATTAAAGAGCATAAAATTATCTTTAAAACGCTTTTTATGTTTTTATTATAGCTATAATAGTTGCCGAGATATTGAACTTCAAAGTTTGTCATTTTTTGAGAAAACGACTATTTTTCCCCTCTTTTCTATTTTTGGAGCCGCCACAGTGATTAATTTGATATTATTCTTTTCTTTTTTCGAACTGAAGTAGTACAGGTCATTAAGGTGATTTGATTTCTTGAAACGGGGAAGCAGGTTGGGGAGGAAGGAGGCGAGGAATGAAGGGAAGAAAAAAACTATGTGCAAGTGTACTTATCACTATTTTTCCCTCTACCATAGTTCAGCAAACGAAGGCCCAAAATGTTTTATTAATAGCTTTGACTCCAAGTAATAATAATATTCTTTTCTTCAAACCAGGCAAAGATAAAGTGAACACCAAAATTTTTTATTCACAAGAATTACAAAACACTTGCAAGTTCAAAGATCAAATTCTCTTCCTCCATGCTTTCTCCGGCTGTGACACAACATCAGCTGCATATAACAAAGGCAAAGCCAAATTCATAAAGATGTTACAAAAAAATCAATCATTGAGCTACGTTCCGGAAGTGTTCTCAAATCCCCTTTCTACCCCAGAGCAGATAGCGGAGGCAGGCCAATCATTTTTCTTAGCCTTATATGGGGCTCCAGTAAATATAACTTCTCTGAATAAACAGAGATTTATATCTTTTCAGAGAGCAGCAAGAAAAATAAAACCTGATCTTGCTTCCTTCCCACCTACTGAAGATGCCGCAAAATTTCATTCATTAAGAGTTTATCACCAGATTCAAAAATGGTTGGGGAGATTACTTCCACCCGATGCCTGGAGATGGAAAAAAGCAGGTACATCATGGAAACTTATAACAACTTCAAGGCTTCCTGCTCCTGACTCCATTCTCTCCATGATTTTTTGTTCATGCACAAAAGGATGTGGTGCAAGATGCGGCTGCAGAAAATCAAGGATAATCTGCAGCATTGCTTGCTTAAACTGCCAGGGTATTTGCCTTAACGGTTCAAAATTGGATATCGCATTAGATGAACAGTCAGACGACGAAAGTATCCATTTAACTTGAGTACAATGTCATTTTCATGTTAGTTTATATTTATTCTACATCTGTTCACTTTCATTATTTTATTTGCATTATTCTATTTTTTCAATGTTTGGACTTTTTTATCATTATTTTTATTATTTATCCTTTTTGCAGAAGGGTATACGTTTTATTTATAACATGATTTAAGGTCTTCTTGGACCTTAGTTGACTTAAATAGCACAGCACTATCGAAATTTAAGAAAAAAGTGATTGATATGCCTTTCGCAGTCCCAAAAAATAAAGAAAGAAGAAAAGAAAAAGATAGGTTTTCAAAATCTCACGAGTTTAGAACTTAAATGTCAAGTCTATTCCATCTATTTCAGTTATAAAATAATAATTCATTCTTTATTCTTTTTAAAGGTATTTTTATGTTCTTTAATTTACCAATTGATGATTTTGCTGGCGAATGCATAGTTTTTGGGATAGAAGACGAAAACTGAAAAAAACGCACCCAAAATCCTGGTGGCGCTGCGAGCTCACCCCCTACCACCGAGGACTTTTAGAACGTTCATCAAAAGCCCGTTTTGCACGTGTGTGCCAATTTTTAAAACTATATTATTATTTTTTAGCCCTTATTTTGGGCCTTCGTTTGCTGAACTATGGTTGAGGGAAAAATAGTGAACTAGCACATATTTTGGTCGTCCTTCATTCCTCGCCTTCTTCCTCCCCAACCTGCCTCCCCGTTTCAAGAAATCAAATCGCCTTAATGACCTGTACTACTTCAGGTCGAAAAAAGAAAAGAACCATATCAAATTAATCACTGAGGCGGCTCCAAAAATAGAAAAGATGGAAAAAATAGTTGGTTTTTCAAAAATTAACCAACTTTGAAGCTCAATATCTCGGCAACTATTATAGCTATAATAAAAACAAAAAAAGCGTTTTTAAAGATAATTTTATGCTCTTTAATTCACTAGTTGACATTTTTTCTCGCAAGTAAATAGTTTTTCAGATATAAGACGAAAACTGAAAAAACACCCATAAAACACCAGGTGGCGCTGCGAGCTCCCCCCTCACCACTGGGGACTTTTAGTATGTTCATCAGGAGAACTTCCTGTACCTGTATGCCAATTTGCAAAACTGCATGTTTTTTTGTTTTTTTCACCCTAATTTTGACCTTCGTTTACTAGACTAGTATGCACAAAAGACAATTTATTATAGCAAAAGATTCCTAATTTCAGGTTTTAATGCAAATTATATTTTTAGCTATTAAATATATATCTTAGAATGTCAATTGAACACCTCGAATTAACCGGAACCTGGGACTTTTGTGACTCGGATTTTCGAGACTCTGCTGTATTTCACTCTTAAAATACAAATCAATTTAGTTTCAGCCGAAGTAAAGATTCTTAAACTTTCCCCGTAGCTGTGGGTGTGGGGCAGAGCGTGAGTACGGTGACGAAAAAGCCCGTCGATTCGATAGAGGCCGGGATGCGTGCAGTCGTAAATCGAGCGATACTTTAATTAAATCGTCAATATTTATGGCTTCGGTTATATCGCGTTTTCGGAAAAATCGCGCTTTTTGTTGACCCTCCGACAAGAGCGATATAACGAGGGAGTACAGCAAAATACCATTTAATGTGTGGATCCGCCTCCCCCCCCCCCCCGGGCCTCATTCACTTTACTAAACTTCATGCAAATGTTTTTAATGTATGATGGTGGGGAAAAAAATCTGGTATGGACCACACTACTTCCTTTTACGTGTAATTTTCTTAGTACCCAGTTACGTGTTACCCTAGTTACGTGTAATTTTCTTAGTAGTAATTTTTTAGGCCCAAAGTGTTAAAATAGTGCTTGGAGTGAGCAAGATAACAATTCAAACATTTACACCCTTAGTTTGCCATGAAACAATGCAAAAAAAAAGTTTTACAATGATTTTCTAAATATCGCCAATTGTAAAATCATTCAGTGGATTTTTTGCAAAATATCGCCAATAGCGCCAAATTAAACCCAAATTAAAAAAATAATTTTTTTCGTCAAATTTGTCGCCGCGTCAAACACTTGGCGACCAAAAGCTTAATTTATAGCATTTTAGTCTGCATTGAAATTAACACTGATTTATCCCAAAAAAGATTAAAACACCCCTTGGGAACATTCAAATGCAACCACAATGGGAGGTGCACAACTAGACCAATGCCCTTCTCGAGATTCTCTGACCAAGGCCTCTCTGAGTATTCGAAGAGGCCTTAAATAGACCCCTCTCAGGGCCTACATACCAAACTAGAAACTTCGACGGCATATAGTTTTTGAGTTATGCGACATATATACATACGCACATACATACGTATATACAGATGTCACGAGAAAACACGTCGTAATTAACTCAAGGGTGGTTGAAAAGGATTTTTCGACCGGTTATATGTTGGTAGGTACATATGCATGTGCTGACAGGTCGAAAAAACTACCCACCATTCATTCGAGGGTGAGCAAAATCCAAATTTAGACCCAAACTTGAGTTAATTTTTTTTCGCGATCACAATACTTCCTTTGCTACGTAAAAGGAAGTAAAAAACTATACAAATCATCAAAGTTGTATCAAACATAAAAATTACTATCTTAACTCTAAAAATACAAATCAATTAGTTTCATCCCAAATAAGGATTCGCAAACTTTCCCCTCAAACTGTGGGTGTGTGGTAGAGCGTGAGTACGGTTGCGGAAAAGCCGATACTTCGTCGATCCGATAAAGGCCGCGATGCATGCAGGCGTAAATCGGGCGATACTTTAATGGCGGAGGGCGCTGAAGGCAAGAGAAGGATAGAAGCCGAAGAGATGGAGATGATTATTCGATTCCCAGGGGAGCGGAGGAAGAGAGTTAATGTTTAGCCGCTTCATTGGTTCCCAAAACTTGAGGATGCAATGGAAGATCGTTTCGCAGGAGGTTGGGAGAGGGAATGAGCCGTCGGGAGAGAACAACAGGCAGACGTTTGAAAATAGTTTACTCTGAGTTCCTGATTGAAAACGGTGGTAAAGTTCAGGCGGAACAATATTATGCTGTGGGATGGTAAAGGGCAGTATCTGCAAATTTTGAACTTTTTTTTTTGCATTTTTGTCATCTATTTTACTTTAGTCTTATTGCACAAGCATACTTATCTGGTTTCTACAGAAAATAAAGCACGAAAAAAAAGTCAAACTTTTTAACTTTCCACGGAAGTACTATCTTTTGTGTTTAGGATTGTTCTCACAAAAAAAGGTACTGTCGGCCCCGTTTAAACGAATACTGCCGGTTCCAAGAAATAGTATTCAATTGAACGGGGTATTCGTTTAAGCGGGCATCTGTAACGTTACGTCTACGGCATCGGCTCCGAGATATTTTATTCGTATAAGCTGGGTATTTGTTTATCCGTTACCCGATTAGGCGGGGACGACAGTAAATCCGAATACTTTCTAACATTTTTTATCAATTTTTAGTTTTACCAAACATTAATCATTTTTCTTATAAATTATTTCCCTATTTATTTTTTTGTACAATAAAAAATCTATAGTTTGTATATTAGCAGTTTATAAAGGATTTTAAAATATTTTGGACAGCTAGCTCCGTATAACAGAGTGCACAATCACGTCTCAAACAGTCGTTCTAATCATGATGAAAAGTTACAATTGCTTGAATAGCATAAAATTGAGCAATGGTTCTAACAGGCCCGTCATTTCGAGTTTTACCATTTGGAGAGGGGTCAAAGAGTACAAACACAATGCAATTTCAACGGAAAACAAGAAAAACTATGACCACTTATGTGTTAATACATTGATTTCTCAAAGCCATGAGGGGGGGGGGGATTTGACCTCCTGACTCCCTAAATGACAGGCGTGGGTTCTAGCCTCCTTTGTTTTTAATTTTAAGATTTAAGAGAAAAAAAAGTGTCTAAAAATCATTATTACAAACGTTAGATAGAGAGAGAGGGGGGGGGGGGTGGATTTAAGAGCTAAACTACTTTTAAAAAAAAATCACCTTGTTGTTGACTGTGGAATGTAAAGTAGTTAACTTTTAGCTAATTACTGCCCTGTTAAATATCGCTTATTTTGGCCAGCTTGGCGATAAATCTTATCGCCAAGCATTCTGGTAACCCCCGGGTTAAAATATAAAAGAAGCCCTGCCTCCACAGAGCAGATTGATTTAGATCTTGATTTTGACTTGGACGTTGAATTTGTGAGCTAGGCTTACTTAATTTTGAAGGGAGTCGCTGGCACTAATTCCAGCTTTGAATGAAACTTGTGGTAAAATTCTATTTTGTGTCATGTTCCAATAAATGTTTATTATTTTTTACCAAGTTGTCTTTTATGAAGTCAAATTTCCAAGGTACCAAGAAGCAAATTTAGCCTGCTGCTAAATCACCGAAAAGAATTTGCTAAATTTATCATACTTTACTAAAATCAGAATCATATCTGCACTTTTTATGAAAATTGAGTTTTTGTCACGGGGCAGTTCTTTATTACATGTTTTTTCTATATGCAATGCTTGGGGGTCATTTGTTATTTTCAAAAATATTCTGAAATATAATATCTTAATCAAATAATCGTTGCCTCAGAGCGGCAATCAGACATCTTATCCTAGATGTAACTGCAAGAACTCCTTGTTCTAAGACAACGATATGAAAACTTGAAACTTTAAAGAGCAGTTCTTCACTTTGATCCCAGCTGCAGATACTACTTTAGCGCTTATCACGGCAGTTTATGATTCACTCTTTCTCAAAATATTACCAGATCCAACAAAATTAAATTAATTCATTCTAGCACTATCTTTCATTGTATTTCAACTCCAAGCAATTCGAAGATGCACACATTCTCTTTCTTGTTCCAAAGAAAAAAATTACTTTTTAAAAACTTTTATGAATATTTTATTTTCATGCAACTGATACTCTATTACGCACAATTCAATGAAGAATTAAATAAATTAATGAGACCCGCGTGAACGCTACGACCCAACACGAAACGCTCGTCTGGTTCATGCAAAGAATGAGACTCCAGCTCTTTTGAACCTGCTATGCAATTTTAAGGATTTTTTATGAAATAATTTTCTCATAGTGCGGAGTAAGATTCGACATTTAAGGCATTTAAGCATAAATAGAAATAGAAAATAGTTTGGAGCTAGTCTCGCTCTAAGATGCAGGCATATGTTTATGAAAAATTAAGAATTCAAATTAATAATTTAATAAAGTCATTAACCCATTAATGCCTGACATTTTCTTTTCCAAAGATATTTTGTATATTGGTTACAAACAGTGTTTAGTGGACAGGAAAAATAATAAAAAAAATATTATGTAAAAAATATTTTTTTTATTAAGGAAAGAAAAGTCGTCCCTTAAAAGTTACGCTAGACCCCAGAGGGTACATACTTTTTTTACTAAAATGTTTTCCTGCCTACGATATAATATTTAAAAAGACATTTTATGAGAAGAAGTAAAATCAGCAATTGACATAAACTGGGAATCTGGGAATCACTTTGAAAACTTAGCTTTTTTGCTTGAGATTGTGAACGATGTCATTTTTGATAAAGATCATTTTAAAACTGCTACGGAACACCCTTTACAATAGTTATGTGCTGCAATCTGCTAATAACGAATTGAAACAATACCAAGGTACTATTTGAACACCATTATTTGGTTGAAATGTTCATTTTGGGGAAATTCAGACCCTTTTTTGGACCGTCCCTAAAAAGGGACGCTAGGCATTAATGGGTTAAGCATGATAAATTTGACGGTTACTAGAAGTGATTTACAGTTATTAGCAGCTGTGATTTATTGAAATAGGGAAACCCTATTGTTGAGCAGGTTAGACATAAAAGAAAAACTTCGATTAATTAATGTCGCATTCGGTAGTAAGCGAAAAAAAACTCATTAATATCACGTTTACTTTCCCCTCAAATCATAATTTATAACTGCTGATGACAAAATGTTAAAGCACGTTTTCCTTCTGAAATTTTGCTCCTTAATTACGTTACACAAGAAAAGCACTAATCCCATCTAATTAGAATCAAAATTGGTTTCGGTAAGACAAAGTTGCTAAGTATTTAAAATATGTTAATGAAATCAAATTACAGTAGAAGCTCATCCATCAGAACTAATAGGAAATCCAGGTCTTTTGAAGTAATGAACTTGGGAATTAAATAAACTACAAATTGAGCCAAGGTACATAAACTATTGTACACGATAAAAATAGTATTTTGAGTTTAAGAAAATGAAACGTAAAATTATGTAAGTAAAAATTATAAAAAATCATAACACTATTATGCTACCATTTTATTTATACAGTACGGACACCTAAATGAATTCACAGAAAAGGTGAAGTCTAGTTTAACAGGGTTCAGAATAATTGATGGTTTGATGTACAAAACAAAACGAAAAAAAGGATCGTGCTGTTGAAATTTTGCTTCAAAAAAGATTTACCAACTGTACATTTTCTTCGAGTTGTTTTTCTGAATGATTTACCAACTGATATTTTACAGTTTTTAACAAAACTTAACTCTCGACACAGAAAACAATCCACTGCCATTGTTTCTGTTATATATAAGTTAATATGTATCAGTCCCCAGAATAGCAGCAGATAATGTCAGGATGGAGTATTATGTTACACCAATGGCGCAACAAGTACGCACATTATTTCCAATAAAAAAAATAAATTAATAAAACATTAAATTAAAAACACTGATTACATTTAAATAATCTCAGTTTACCCTCCCCATCCCATTAAAAGGGGGGAAAAGGAACTATTTTCTCTTTTTTACATTGTGTGTGTATAGCTTGAGAAACAGTTTTATTGAACTTTTAGAGCATGCAAGATATTTTTTCCCCTTGAAACGCATAAGATCAAAAAACGCATTCACGCTCTTGGGAATAATGTTTTTCAGCGAGTATAAAAGATATTATTTGAATTTCAAAAAGTAAGACACTCAAAATTCATAAAGTTTTAACGTAAGAGACGTAAGACAGATAGTTGCATATGTATTTATTGCTTCTTTGAAACATTAGTACTATTCAAGGACCTTACATTTTTATACATAAGAACGTCAGTGATGCAACTTAAAGATATTAACTTTTTTAGAAGCGTGCCTTTTATGCACACAATAAAAAACTTATGCAATTAAAAATGTTTTATATTTTCTACAAGAAATTAGAGTTTAAGTACTGCGCAAATGAGTGTAAAAAATAGCAAAAAAGGATGACTTGTGAACTAAAAACCTAGATGAAAGTTATGGGTTTCAAGATGTATTGAAATTCAACATTTGAACTATCAGAACCCAATGTGCAAACAGGTTTAAAACGTTACAAGGTATTAAAGAGTACCAAATCAGTATTTTTTTATTCCTCTGATTTACTAATAAAAATAATTAAAAACAGCTAGTTGAGTTACTATCACAGAATAAATAAAATCCCCTAATGTTACAAAAATTAAGTAGCAAGTTCACTCCATTAAAAATAGAAGGAAAAAGAAAAAGAAAAAAGGAAAACGTAACAGGTGATGAATGTGAGTAGTATAGTTTTGCTGACCTTCAGTGACAAAATAATAGATTTTAGGTGTTAAAACTATGATTTTAATTAAAAATATCGTTCAATTTTTCATTATTATTTTTATTTTAATTAAATAAAGTTTTAAAAAGTTCATAGATTGAAAGCTAAGTAACACTCAAAGTTTTCCAAAGGTGAGAAAAAACATTCAACCGATAGTAAAAATTTCACTTAGCATGATTGTGTGCAAATATTTTACGATTCGTCTACGAAGTAGGTATTTAGCTTCAGTCGGAGATGGTCTACTGCCCCGCTGGCTTTGAGAAATTAATGTATTTACATGCAAGTGTGTGTGATTTTTGTTATGATTTAAACTGAGTATACCTCCTGCCCCCTCGGGAAAAAATCAAAATAACAGACCTGCTAATAAGTACATTAGTTGGAACCCATTCTTAAGTAAGGGACTTAAAAATAATAACAATCATTAAAGAGGTGTTGAGTGTAAGCACGTGTATAATAAAAAAAAACTTTAATGTTATACATCTTCACGCATATAAATCTTCAAAAATGATGAGGAAAAAAGGAAAAGACTTAATTTGGAAAACATATAACGTGAACGGAATACATGTAAAGAAAATAAGTAATTAGGTAAGTACAGCTTTCTTTTTTACACGCGATACTTGAATTTAGGATTTGTAATTTAGTAAGCTCCTAACAATTTGAAACACCATGTCGACCAGTTCATCACGGGTTCCTTTTATACACTAAGAAATGGTTTTAAAAAACAAAATACCACTAAGAGAAGTTGATGCTATTATAGCAGTTGCTAAACTCAAATCGGGGTACATTATCAAATATTCATTATGAGAAACAAGTTTCTTTTTCTCAAATATAAATCGCGTGTTATGATTTAAATACAACTAAAGGCAGCAAATTACTTCTGCTCACGTTGATTAGTTAATCTCAGTGATACATAGTCAAGTAACCATTATCCAACAATAAGTCTATGGATCAAATTTTAAGTACATATCCTGGTTAAAATTTCCTCTCACGTCAATCAGTAAATGCTAAAAATTACCAAATATCCATTACCCAAAAACAAGTTTATGCATAAAATTTCAAATGCTTATCCTAGCTCAAATACGGATCCGTCCTTTCAAAATGTTCCAGGAAATAGAGAAGGAGGGGAGCGGAGCAAAGCATGTATTCAATGCATTTTACAGGGAAAGGACAACAAAATATATACAAAAACGCATAATTACATTACAATTCTGAAATCTACCCCCCCCCCCCGCCATCAATCCCCTAAATAACAGAGCTGCTTAACTACTCAACTACAACAGAAGTAAGCAAATCAAGAGAGTTCTACTGATGTTGTTCAATTAATATAAATCATACATTTGTTATTCGACTAAATTGGCGTCACTAATTCAGACTATGATTTTAAGGAATGATTTAGAACTAAAGTTTGAGAGACACCGTAATCAAAAAAAAAAAAAAAAATCTTACCTTATGTTTGCCGTCATGTGAATCCAGTAAAGACCATTGTTTAACCATGCCATACAGAAAATACATGATTCGCACATGCCTCGACGAAAATCCTCTATGCTATTCAGAAATGTTCGAAGAGTACATTAATTCCCACATGGCACTAGCATCCAACTTTAATAATGATACCAAATGATTGTTACAAAGTTAATCACAAAAACTGTGTTTTTTCAACGCACACATAACACTCAGAAAACCGTTAAATAAAACACATTCAATTCCCATTAAAAAACATGATAGATGCTCGTAGAACTTCTGAACTTTAAAACACAATCATTCATTTCAGATCACTTCAAATGCAATTGCAAACGATTATTTTTTTATTGTAGTAAAATTTACTTGGAACGTATTTGATATTTATTAAATTTGCCTCTACCGTTTTTACATTTTAAAGAGCATATTCGGCGAAATATCCATTTAAAATTGATGCTTATGGTAAAGTAGTTTTATTTTACTACTTTCTTTTTATTTGTATGAACGCTTCTTGAATGGATTTAAGAAGTTTTGTAATGTTTTCTAAAGATAATTCGAATTTTGCTTTTATAAATCCAGAAAATATTTCCGCATACTTAATGCAGTTTAAAATGCACTGTAAACAACTCCATGAAAATACTATTAGAGTGCAAAATATACGTTTATATTCCTTTAAACAGAAGCACGTTATGAAGCTCGTGGGACAAACTGAAATAAAGGTCCGTTCTACCTGAGTTTCAAAACGCGACTGGCGAACGAAAACCTAATTTGTAGGAATATCGTTGGGGGACAGATGGCGCTCTTATAAATTACGTCATCGTGACGTAGTTTCGCGTGCTTGTATTTAGTTTAGGTAATAACTTCATTCCCTTCGTTCCTTTAAAACTAAAAGACCGTTTCCGGAGAAATAACCCAGTTAAGACTTATTTAATCTAGTTTCTTATTTTATTTTAAAATATAAAATTGAGTCCGAAAATAATTGCAATAAAATGATTGCTTCCGAGAAACTAGATAAATCTTACATTTTGAAATGCTTACATTTTGTTTGGAGTTTTCATTAGTTTGGTATTATATATTTTACAATTTTTCAATTCCATAAATTAGTTCTTAACATGCTTCATATTTCGCTTCTGCATGAAAGTAGTTTAATATGTAAAGTCAAGATTTTATAATGCAATTAAAGATCAAGGCAGAGTAAAACGATGAGATAAATCGCAGTAAATGCTTACGCTGTTAAAAAGGGAACACCCTGGTGTAAGAATGAGACAACTTCAGTTTTTAGTTTTGTGTTTTACTTTGAACTATTGGAGAAAATGTTACTTTTTAAGCATACAAAACAGGCCCGTAATTTGCGAAATCAAGGGACCAATTGCCCCCCCCCCCCCCCGCCATGCCCGGCTTTGGAAAATGAATGTATTTATATACAAGTTGGAATGTACAATTTACATTGAGTATATACCCTTCCCCTCCATGGAAAAATTCGAAATGAAGATATTGGAACGAGACAGCTCCAACAAATTCAACCGCTTTTTTCATAAACCAGACAAGCGATAAACTCTTCAGCCTTATTTTTACACTGTTCGATAAGAATTACCGTTTTTTAAACCGAAATGTATACATATTTATTTAAATATATTTCTTTTCGTAAAAACATGGCAACCGCAATTGACTTAATTTAAGTGAAGATATAAATGATTTTTTTTAAATTAGAATTTTTTTCGTTAGACCGGTTTTTGAAACAGATTCAATTTTACATAAGCCAATTTTAAATGCCTAGCAATAGAGGCAGGATGAATGAGAATGATTCCATTGAAGAGATATAATTCAACTTCACAGAGATGGCCTATGACTCCTCCTTTTTTCAGGATTGTCCATTTTTAGGAAGGGGTGATACGCAGATGAAAATTGAGGAATGGGATTCACAATTGATGGGGGAATTTGAATGGGTAGAAATTCTACCTATTTTAATACCTATTTTAAGGAATGGACTCGTTTTCTCATTTGATTGACACCGGCCATCTCGTTGCGGTTGAATTATAGATGCATTGAGTTTCGTTGTGAGTTTAGTTTCGTAGATTGCCATAAAACAGAAGAAGACAACATTGCTGTCTGTTTTTAAAGGATTTTATTTTAAATATATTTTGAACTGTTCAGATGATAAATATAATAAGGTAGCAAACATTTAAAATTAAGATACTTATTGTCCAAAAAATAATAGGCAAAAAAAGGAAAAAAAAAAATAGAAAAGTCTATATATTTACAAATTAGATTAGACCCTTCACAGCTTGAGTTTCGAAAATAGCGCACACTATAGATAATTTATTCATATTTGAGTGTATAGCTTAAATATTTTTTTTTTAGTACATGTCAACAGAAAATACTTCACTGTATTTCCAGTAGCGAATAAAAACTATTTCCAACTTCTTCAATAAAAATAGTTGAAAGAAGATTCCCTAAGTGGAGAAAATACCCCTCCCGTTACCTGAAGGAAAGTAGGCTTGTGGTAACGTTTATTAAATTTTTCCGTTTATACAGACAAATACGGCCAACATATAGCAAGCGTGCCTCAAAGTGGCACATCAGAGCAGTAACAGTAGCACTCGAAAGCTTTTTAAAAATTTCAAATTATTGAAAACATGCTTAATACCTAATGCATTATGTTGTAAACATTGACAGTTGTTTTTTGCGAGATGGCACTTTTCCCATAAATAGACTTTAGCCAGATAATGGCCATCTCTGACTATATCAATTCAAACGTTGCCGTAAGTAAAATCAGAACGTAAAACCGCAAGGAAAAAAGCTCATTACGTTTATTTTCTTAATCAGATTAATATGTCGTTGAGAACAGTGTACAGAGAAGCAATGTAACAGAGATTTCCCATCAATCATGACGGCTACAAAATATGCAGTTGTCATGCCTTCTGCAACTTCACCACAACAACAATTTTTGATAGTAGTTTACGTCGTTGGGCATTTAACATATCTAGTGTAGGTCTGATAACTTAATGCTTGGCCTTGGGCAAGCTCATTTTTATTAGTTGCAAAAAAAGAGGTGTTTCAATTGGAAGAAGGACACCAATCGCTATCACCATTGAGGGGGCAGTCCTTACCTTCATTTCAATAAATTGTATCGTTCCTGAATAAGTGGATCGAAAGCCATCTTATCAGAGCAAGACTAAAAGGTCCTCTTGGAGTGAATAACATTTACTGCATGAATATCTGACAGTCAATCAGCAGTATGAATTCAAGAAATTTTGTTACACTATGAAAACAAAACAGGGAGTTCTAAACACTTAGAAACAAATTGTATGACAAACAGTTGCATAACATGAGATTTGAAACATATTTCAAAATGACCTTGAGTGGCAAGAACACTTTTGAACCAGATTAAAAATCTATTGTAACGCTGCTCCCGTAACACTTATACTTTTGAACATGGAGCAAATATGCAGTCGAAGCTGTCGGGTTTGCATTGTCATCTATCGGAGATACTATTAGAAATTGGGAAGAAAGCTTATTTGTAAGCTGAATCGCTCACTGTACTCATTATGAAGTATCCTCTGCCAGGGGTAAAGTATGGAAGTCTTCTCACTGGTTGTGTGTCGTCACACCAGGAAGCTGACGGAAAGGGATTTTTGCAATGAAAATCGTCTCAATTTATGTTTCTTAAAAATCTAAAGCTGCTACTTTGTGAACTGTAGTTCATAATACACATTAAAATAGATCAGGAGAGAAATCAGAAGTTAATTTTCGATTTAGCGCTCTTTCTTTATTCCCCCCCCCCCCTCCCGCGCTTTGATTTTAATTTTTTTTTCATTTAAAAAAATTGGTCAGTGTTTTTATCAATTGTTTCTTATTAAAGGCCAATACATCCAATAACACTTTCCATACATGGAGAAGCCAGATTAAATAGACAAATTGGGTAAAAGCTACTAAAAAAAAAGATTGTGCCGAGTTTAGCGAGTGAGATGTTATGAAAAACAATGTATTTGCGTGATACAGTCGATTACATACTTCACATTATCCTACACTGTTAAAACAATGTACTCAAAAATAAATAAAAAGTACTCAATTTTGAACACATTCATTTCTCAACATAGCTCCGAATACATTTGTTTCAATTTTGAGAAACGCATGTACTCATTTTTTTGAATACATGGTGGGATCAAATTCGAGTACATACTAGTAACTCGTATTTGAGTACATGCGTTTCTCAAAATTCAATCTTGAGAAACGCATGTACTCAAATACGAGTTACTAGTATGTACTCGAATTTGATCCCACCATGTATTCTAAAAAATGAGTACATGCGTTTCTCAGAATTGAAACAAATGTATTCGGAGCTATGTTGAGAAATGAATGTGTTCAAAATTGAGTACTTTTTAGTCATTTTTGAGTACATTGTTTTAACAGTGTATGGAACTTAAATTGCACTTTTTTTTAGTATTTTATCATGATAAACTTAGATTTCTAACAGTTTTGACCAGGGTTGGCAAAGGTGGACCCAGCCCAGAAAAACCCGCCTGGGTTTTTCTGGGCGGGTCCACCAACAAAAACCCACCCGGGTTTTTGTTAAAAGTGGGTTTTTGTTAATTTCTAAGTTATCAACAAATATAGTCAATCAGGGGTGCCCACAGGGAGGGATTATGGCGCAAGTTGCGCCATCAAAATTTTTGGGGGGGATTTTTTTAAACTAATTTATTTATTTATATAATATTTTTATTATTTAATTTTTTTAAATAAATTATTTGCTGATTATTTTAAATTTAAATTGTTCATTAATTTATATTTTAATTTAAATTATTTTTTTATTATTATTGATTTATTTATTTATCTGCGTGTGTGTGCACGCTTGGAATGTCTGGAAGGAAAAAAAAACGATTATATTCCGTACATAATTAGCACTTTTAAAAAATAATATGGAAAAAAATAATAGTTATAATTATAAAAAATAAATAAGTAAAAGTTAAAAATAAATAAATAACATTGAAAAAAATTAATTAATAATATTTAAAAAAATGTAAAAAAATAACTAAAATAAAAAAGAGGGTTGTGAAAAATTTTGGGGGGAATTTGCGCCATTGAGCTTGGGGGGGGGGATGGGAACCCCTGTAGTCAACAATAATATCTCATGTAAATTATCCATAAAAAAATAAGTAAGAAATCAGGTTTATTTGAGATAATTTTTCTTAGATTAATTATTTCTTTTATAAAATTATTATTATTTCTTCAATTTTCAAGTCATCGTCCAGAAAATTTTTCTAGCTATGATACTACTTTTTGCTGCAAAATACTTATTATTTTTTTGTTTATTTATTTTTTGATAGCAAATTTCACATTTTAAAATAAATTGAAAATGAACCATTGATAAACTTCTTGTAGATGGAAAAACTTGCCTAATTAATGTTTTATGATAATTTTGATTCAACACAGAAGTCAAATAATAACAAGATAAAAATAATGAATAAAACATATTTCAAGTAATTTACACGGATTAACACATTGAAAAAATCATAGTTTACCAATCAAAATCACATTCACTTTTGTTTTTGTGATAATATTTATAAATCTTAACTAATTTTTCATTTACGCTCACGAATTTGTAGTTCTCGAAATTGAAATTTTTGTTGGAATAGTTGCTACTGCAATTTTTGCTTTTATTCTGGAGCAAGAAAAATGAAGTTTTGCTCTTCATTTCTTCTAACACTATTGCATTTAGTATATGATGATTTTCAAGTGCTATATTATAGAGGTACCATACCACTGACTTGAAGCACTAAACCCTTTCTTTGATTTAAAAAAAAAAAGAAAAGGCGTCCCCGCGCAATTTATTACTACTAAAATATTATGACAAGAATTTATTAATAAATTTGTAATTCTTGCAAAGTTCTACTGTTAACCTAGTTTTTTCTTATGATTATTTCAAAAAAAAAAAAAAATAAATAAATAAATGATTAAAAGTCCCCCCCCCCCCATCTGAAATTAATCAATTTTGGTTTTGAAAATAGAAGGGGGGGGGAGACACTTCCCTTATCTCAGACACACACTTATCATTGATATGTGCCTTATAAAAAACATGCAAATGACATGACTAGATATTTAAGCAGGCTATTTAATGAGAAAAGATGCTTATTTCTATTAATAAACAAGTGCAAATGGTTTTAATTTTTTAATGGTAGAAATTTAAGTTTTTGAAACTTTCACACCCTAAATATTCCTGTATTTGTAGGAAAGCCAATTTGCAACAGTTCCTCTATTTTGTAAAAGACAAATGATAAAAGTTTATAGCTGAAACCATTGTCCAAAGCTTCTAAAATATACACATTAAATATTACAATTCGGTTGATGATATTATTAATTGATATTGTAAATAATATTAATTACACTGTGCGGCAAAAAAAAAAAAAAAACCTTGAAAATGCTTCTGGCATTTTGAAGGCTGATTCTTATGTAAAATGACCCCCTGAATTCGAATATGACCCCCGTTTTCCCCCATCACGTACCAATTTTTTTGAAAACGCCTCCCCCCCCTTTTTTTCATTTTTCCTTAGTTTCAGAGCTATTATATTTTTTTGGAGGGGAAAGGGGCCTTATATTCACCCCTAAATTTTTTTGGAGGTCAAGAGAGACTCAAAGTTTAAAATCATGAGCACCGAGAAAAAATCGGGGAACTTGGGGGGGCGTTGCCCCCCAAAATATTTGAAAAATCACCAAAAACGATCTTTTGATTCTAGTTTCTTTAAAAAGAACTTTAAAACATTTTTTTCGGTGCAGAACCAGAGTATAGGATCTGCTCCTATAGCTCCTGGGTCACAAAAAATTTTCACGCTGTAAAATTTAAAAAAAAAAATAAAATAATGCTCTAAAAATCGCACTTTGCACTCGAGTTTTAAAGCAGGTCTTCAGCCAAAAAAACAAAATTGTGGCTGATTCTTATGTCAAATGACCCCCTATTTCCAAATATGACCTCAGTTCTCCCCTCCACCCCCTCTTTCCAGAGAGCGCCCCCCTCCCCCCAATTCAGAGTCATTTTACTAATTCGGAGGGGAAAAGTACATTACGTAACCCGTTAACATAATTCTAAAAGGCAACAGAGGTTCAAAGTTCAAAAACATGTACATGTGTACCAAAAATATAAACTAGGGCGGTATACCCCCCATCCCAAAAAAAATCTTCTTTTCCTGTTTTTCTAAGAGACGTTTTAAACCCTTTTTTTTTTTTTCTTTTGTGTGAAAAATCAGAGTATTCGATTTTCTCTTTGATTAATGTGTTCGAAATTATTTCGCTTTGTAGAAAACAAATTATATTATAAAATAAAATAAATATTTTTTTTTCTTGTAAGGGTGGCTCGTTGCATATCAGTCGCATCGCAGGTCCGCATGAAAGAAGACGCTGTTCCGGCTGACTCTTCTGCAAAGTGACCCATTTTTTCCCAAATACTATAAATTATCACTTTCACGAAAAGCCCCCCCCCCCTACTTGTTTTTCAGTTTTCAACGGTTTCCGAGTCAATATTTTGATTTTCAGATTAAAGGAGCTTGACATTAACCGTTAACACTCTTATAGATAGATAGAGAGGTGCAAAGTTGAAAATCATGAACATGTATAGTAAACTGAGAGACTTAGATAAAAATGTGTATACCTGCATCCCACCCCCTCCCCCCAAAAAACTTTTTAAAATCTGGAAATACGTTTTTTTTTTTTTTTTTTTTTTAAAGCAGTTTTTTTTTTTTTTTTTTTTTAATTTCTTTGTAAAATGACTCTGAATTGGGGGGGGGAGGGGGCGCTCTCTGGAAAGAGGGGGTGGAGGGGGGAACTGAGGTCATATTTGGAAATAGGGGGTCATTTGACATAAGAATCAGCCACAATTTTGTTTTTTTGGCTGAAGACCTGCTTTAAAACTCGAGTGCAAAGTGCGATTTTTAGAGCATTATTTTATTTTTTTTTTTTAATTTTACAGCGTGAAAATTTTTTGTGACCCAGGAGCTATAGGAGCAGATCCTATACTCTGGTTCTGCACCGAAAAAAATGTTTTAAAGGTCTTTTTAAAGAAACTAGAATAAAAAGATCGTTTTTGGTGATTTTCAAATCGCCCCCCCCCCACCCCCAAGTTCCCCGATTTTTTCTCGGTGCTCATGATTTTAAACTTTGAGTCTCTCTTGACCTCCAAAAAAATTTAGGGGTGAATATAAGGCTCCTTTCCCCTCCAAAAAATCATAATAGCTCTGAAACTAAGGAAAAATGAAAAAAAAGGGGGGGGGGCGTTTAAAAAAAATTGGTACGTGATGGGGGAAAACGGGGGTCATATTCGGATTCAGGGGGTCATTTTACATAAGAATCAGCCTTCAAAATGCCAGAAGCATTTTCAAGGTTTTTTTTTGCCGCACAGTGTTATTATATTAATCCATTGACACTGATTAAATGCAATTCAGAACTTTAACTTAATAAATATATTTTTATCTGAATCAATGCATACATTATATATCAATACCCGCATAAGAAATAAAATTTAAACATACAAAAACCCAGAAAAACCCGCAAAAACCCAGGAAAACCCACAAAAACCCGGGTGGGTTGGGTTTTTGTAGAAAACCCCGGGTTTTTGTTCAAATTTATTAAATGTTTGCGCAGATGCAATTCATAGGAAATATACAATATCTACATAATATATAATGTTAATGATCAAAATAAATAAATACATGAACTATATTATAGTTTAAGGGGAAAAAAGCATCCGCTGCATTTTCACGAAATATTACGTAAAGTTTTTTCAAAATAAACCAGTTAGTTGTTAAAACATTTATCACTCGAATCTAGGAGAAGTTTAATCACAGGTTGAAGAACGTAATAAACCATATTACTTTCTTCAAACCGATAACTGTGTCGCAATATAAAGCTTTTTTATATGAGAAAGACAATAGAAGGGCAGGCAATACACTATGATACAACAATATCACTTTCGAAAATTGAGTGAAATAAATAAAATTGACTTTCCTAAAAGTTTGATAAAATAATTTCGCAAAAACCTATTTCATCATAAAAAACCCATTTTAATATAATATTGTGCGTAAGAAATAGATTAAAAAATAAAATACACTGACCTAATAAAGATATCCAATAACTTCTCAAAACACTCGAAGACAAAACCCAGACCATTAATAAATTCCACTGCGCGAGAATAAAGAATGTTGAACATAAAGAATGAAACAGTTTTCCATATGAAGAGTCGTTAATAATGCAGAAATGGTTCCAAGTTCGAATCAGACAGATGATAGCAATTAGCACTTTGAACTAGCTTATTAAGCCCTTTCAGAACTTCTTTCAAACAAAATACAAATACATTTCGAGAGGATGTCATGAAATATAGTACGCACATTAATTACAACAGCTTAAACAAAGATGGATTCCATTTGAGCGCTATAATACAGAGATTCTTTGCATGCGTTTTCAAACCAGGAGTAAAAAAACTTCCGCGTAACTAATAGTTCGCTCTTTGCTCTTTTTAATCTAGAGGAATAAACTCATTTCTTGTCCCATTGAAACATGCCATTTTTTATTAAACCAATATTCTTGAATTTTATAACATGTTAGATGCAGTTATACAAGATTATATTTTAATTCATCTCTGAGCTCGTTTTCAAAGCGCAATTTTGACGCCTATCGATTCATTTCTGAGCATATATTGCTTTAAAAAAAAATGAGTATGTTCATGCGCTCAGATTTGAACACATCTCTTTTAACAGTGTAAGTACTTTAAAACAGAAAAATGACTTCCCCCTAGAATTAAGTACTATAATTAGAATTCTAAAACGAGAAAGGGCTCCAACTCTCCTTTGGAACCTTTGTCTTAGTGACTTCATAAGAAATGCTAACAATGAACAGATGAATAGCTTCGGACATTACCCATCTACTTATAATCCGAACAGGATACACCATCATTATGAGCGGCGAAAAATGTTCACCGGTTGTCAAACAATTCTTTATGTGGAGGAAAATTCCAAATCATCCATCAAACATGCCCATTGTCCTCCTTCTTTGGCTAAAAGGTTTTCGTGCATAATCGATTGAGAAGCAATTTTCGGAATGAAAAAAACGAATCTGGGAGATAAGGAGTATTCCTACTTTTGGGTGGATAATGAGATAATTCTTTTCTTTGCTTACAAAGAGCAGAAGTTTAGATTGAAAGGATTCGTCGTTAATACGAATAAGAAATAACAATGAATGAAGGGAAAATTTGAAATTTTAAAGACTAGAGCAAATGCTTGTCTTGTTAAATTAGTCTATATTAAAAAACATGTTCTATTACAAATTGTACCTTACTTGTGTGTACTTACTGCCCTGCTAAGCACAAAAATCGAATCTGCACTTTTTAAAAAAATTGAGTTATCGCCAGCAGGTGACTCTTTGTGACGTATTTCATCTACATACAATGTTTTATAGTCATTTGAGAACAAAAAACATTTTTAAAAAAATCTGAAAAAGTTTCATCTGTATCAAATACACGGTGGCGCAAAACATTAATGAGTTTCATCTCAGTTTGAGCTCGACGGCAGATACCACTTTTGCGCTGAGCACGGCAGCGTAGCACGTTCCAAAAGTTCAGGTCACCATTAACCCCTTCCTTCTCGCTCCCGTGAAAATGACGGGGTGAAGTTTCGTCCTCTATTTCTCGCGCCCGTGATATTTCCGGGCTGAAGTGTTCAAAAATAATGCGCAAAAAATAATAAAAATATATATTTCTTATGCCCGGAATCATGTTTTATTTCTCAATATGTACACCAGATAGCTGCACTAGTCTATTTGCAACGTTTTTAGAGATAGTTAACGTTTTTTAGAGATAGTAACTCGGTACTATTGTCCTGGTTGTGATGTTGGCCTTCGCATCGCATGCTTTGAAATTTATCACACAAGAAAAAATTACTAGTATTTATTTAAATTATGCATAAATGCAATAAAATTCTCTTTGAATGTTTCAATCACATATTTTTTATTTTTTCTCTTCGTTGGAAAACAAACATTCAGTCATAGTAACCCTGAATGTTGGCTTTCCCGTTTTTTTATTTATTTTTTAATTTCAAGCTAAAAATTAACTGAAAAATTAAAAATGAATGCAAATATTGTATATACACTCAGTTTTATATAATTTTCTTGAATAAAAAAATAGGCACTTTTATGACCATTTTCTTCAAAATTATGCGAGCGTTAAGGGGTTAATAGCCAAAGCAAGTTATTAAAGTAATTTCGTTTGAAATGCATTTTTTTATTTCCTCCCACAATGCTTGGAAAGTTTAGGCGATCCTATGTGATTGAATTGCTTTCAGCCGATGTTTCTTATTAGTTGATCACAGTTCTTCGGCGATATGAGAAGCATGGGTTTTGAAGACCAATGCTCCAACACTAAAGTTTGTCTGCGTTTGGTTAAAACACTGTTAGATACTTTTAAAAAACAGAGAAGGACGTACGTTATTTCCAATATGACGAAATTGATGGTATACGAATAGTTACGTTAAAGACGTACTAGTATCCCTCATCAATGATGACCATATGGATTAAAGCAAATGTGAAATTGATAACTTTAAAGCTAAAACAAAAAAGAACAAAAAAAAAAAAAAAAAAACTCAACGACTGTTACAGAACGCTTTTGAAAATTGTTATGGCTACTCACTAAACAAAGCCAGTGCCCTCCTCTTCGAAACATTTCAGCACTTCTTTCCCGCCAATACCATTCGTGAACCTTCAACTTTACTATCATAGAAACACTATTTTTTCAGCATCTCTGCTTTAGACGCGGTGTTTCAAAAATATTTTAATGAAATAAAGCGCTAACTTATTATTATAGTGTGGGGTATGCAATCACTTGAACATTAAGATGAATTAGAATATTTATTACTTTCGATAATTATGTACAAATAGTTACATGAGGACTACTCGTCCTGAGGATAGGATACTGTTCCAGTTCATGATACCGAAGTACCTGTACTTACAGTACACTCTTAACCGCAGCCAAGTAGCATCAGTTCATCTTGTCTTGACCGCAGTCTAGACATTCGACTTTTCTGTCTGTCTGACTTTCCGCGTATTGTCTTTAAGCAGTTACAGTTGCACGACTCGCACGATTGTTGCTGTTGAAGTGTGTGGCTAAGCAGCTAGCGCCCACAATAGTGCTGTTTTTTTCTTTGTTCTTTTTTTGTGTTAAAGTTTAAAAGATAGATATGTATTTTTTATACTCCTTGAAGTTCTTGCCAGGGATGTTTGATTATTCGTGCGTTAGATATCCACCTAAATTGAAAAGCGTGATGTGACTGAAATATTATTTAAACTTTAGCCAAGTAACTGGTTCGACCAATCACAGAGATAAGAGTTTGCTCCTTATGCGGTCTGATGTCAAGGTGATATCAAAAGAAATCATGTATGAATAAAAAATGATGCAATAATGTTTGGAAAGTTTTTTTTTTTTTCGAATAGATTTTCTTCATACCACAAGTCATTATAAACACTCTTAACAACCAAGTACAGCTACATTTTATATTTTACATTCTGTAAAATACAGATAGTGAAAACGAGGGATAAAGTTATTATTCTAAATCGCCAAAAGAAAAAACAGCATTTTATGCCGCTTTAAGCAAAAAATCCCGCCAAACATAAGCTAAAAGATCACGCTATTTCCCCTATTTAAATAGGTTATTCCACTTCTTAGTGTCACGCAATGATGTTCAATCAAGAAAACTAATGCAGAACATAAATAAAAAGAACCTCGGTGAAGTGGTTGGGCAAAAAAAATGGCAATTTATATTCTAAAGAGTCCTTAACTCCAGTGCATGAAAGGACATTTGAAAAAGCATAATGCGCCTTCCACGTCCATGGTAAATAGCTCGCATCAGTATTGAGAAAAATTGTTGCTCATCTATTTAGTTATAAAGCAGGCTGCAGAACAAAAACTCGCAATTTAAGATGCATTTTGCTCATTAATCATAGCTTATTAGTGAGATTTCTTTCTTAATGCAAAAGGTTTTTATGAATTCTCATTAAAAAAAAGTTCAAAGAAAAGAAGACATGTATCTTTATTGTTGTCGTAATCACATGAATTTTATGTAAAGATAACTAATATTTGTCCTCTTTTTTTCTCATTTCTTTTCTTTTTAACCAAGTAATGTCTAGCGTCCTTTTTCAGGGACGGTCCAAAAAAGGGTCTGAATTTCCCCCAAATGAACATTTCAAAGAAATAATAGTGTTCAATTAGTACCTTGGTATTGTTTCAATTCGTTATTAACAGATTGCAGTACATAACCATCGTAAAGTGTGTTCTGTAGCAGTTTTAATATGATCTTTATCAAAATTGACCTCGTTCACAATCACAAGAAGTAAAGCTAAGTTTTCGAAATTATTCCCAGCTTCCCAGTTTATGGTTATTGCTGATTTTATTTTTTCTTATAAAATGTCTTTTTAAATATTACAGCGTAGGCAGAAAAAAAATTAGTAAAAAAAGTATGTACCCTCTGGGGTTTATCGTCCCTTTTAAGGGACGATTTTTCTTTCCTTAATAACAAAACTATTTTTTACATAATATTTTTTTATTATTTTTTCCTTTCCATTAAACACTATTTGTAACCAGTATACAAAGTATTTTTGAAAGAAAAAAAAAAGTCAGGCATTGATGGATTAAAACAGCACTGATTTGCAAAAAAAAAAAAAAAAAAAATTGGACCCTAAATTTCGTGTCGTCTGTCTTTCCAATTGGTAGTCGGCTAACGTCCCACATGCCGGTGCTCCACCAGCCCGGACCTGCTCGTCGTCCCCGCCCCCTGAAAAATTGGGGGATGACGGGCCTGCATGCAGCACATGGTGATAAAGGAGCATACACACACGATTGCCCATGCCTACACACACACACACATGGTAACGCACACACCTGTCACAATTTGTCATTGCGAAAAACATAATTGGAATTTAAGATGTCAAGATTCATTCAAATTCCTTTTTTTTTTTTTTTTTTGGGGGGCACTATTTTACAATTTGGCACGCAATTGTATTTTAAATGTATAGATACATCTTGCGACAGTCAGTAATGATAGTACATCTTGCGACAGTTGAAGGAATGATATACCTCGGTTTTTTTATTAAGATCATAACAACTACGTGTGCTATTTATCTGTTTATTTATTTATTTATTGTGTGTATGTATGACTTTCAACACATATGAGTTCATTGCTATTTTTCAAATGCACATGTGAATAAAAGTTAAATTATTATCTGAATGTAAAAGAAATATTAAAAACTACTAATTTCAAAAACAGTACAAGACCTAACATGGTCAAGCATTAATTTACTATCATGGGTAACAAATAGTCTTTTTGTCAAAACAATCATTGCAATTTTAATATGTTAGAAGAGATAACCAATAAGGAGTTACGTGTTAGATCACTGTAAAACATAAGTGGGACATTCCACCGCTATTTGGGGGGGGGGGGGGGGACAACCAGACTCGATAATTTCACCAACATTTGTTATAGATCTTAATATTTTAATTAAACAGGAGTTAACACATTTTTCACTGCTTACATTTGACGCAAGGATACTCCTGGCACAGTTACATTTTTATTAAATAATTTTGTTATTTCAAAATTAATTAATTTAATTTTAATGTATTTGTATGCGTCACGTGTCAAATCTCCTAACTCAACCTCGTGCAGTTTTCTGTATCAATTGGTTAGTAATTTTCCTCTATTGGTAAATAAATGTCCTGCGACGATGACAAAACAAATTGTTGATTTTGAAAGCTAAGATTCTAGGGTGAATGAAACATATAACATTCGTTGAGGAATAATAATTTAAAGAGTTGAAAAAAAGTATGATAGGGCTTTTCCACGAAAAATAGCCATTTTGGCCCGCATGTGACGGTTCATATATTGCATTTAAGAGTTACAGATAATGAGAAAAAAATTTGTTCCTTACCCTCTTAAGGGGTTACAGTATTTTTCGAACAATTTTCTTAAATTTACGAGAAAAATGTAATTCTTTGGAATCTTTGTTTCCGCACTTATTTCACAATCAATAATTTATTTTCAAACATTAAAAATTTTGCCCACTTTTTTGGAAAATTTGAAAAATTTAAGAAAATTTCAATTTTTTAAAACCCTAAGGCTTTTTTGTTCTTGCACTAATTTTAAAATTTCTTTTACCTCTAAAAATCTGTGCATTCATTTTCTTATATATATATTTGAAAATATTTTGCGACCTTTTATGTAAAAAATTCTTAGAAAAATTTGCTTTTCGAAGTTTCACAAGCTCTAAAAATTTTAGTAATTTATGAAATGCTTATTCAATGCACAGTTTTGTTAAATATATTACCCTGAGTGCAAAAAATATTGCTCTAAAGTTGTATCTTTAATAGAAAAAAATCCTTTGCATTTCCAATAACACAGAAACTGATCATCGAGAAAAAGCACTTTGAAGTTTTGCTTTTCCTGTAGAACACATAGCATGCACGTTTTAAAGTCACTGATAACTTTTTAAATAATTTAGCTAGAGCAATGTTATTTTTTCCAAGTGTTTTAAATAATTTTTACTTTTGAAATAAGCAATAAAACTTTGTTTGGTCTTTTGGTTATTTTTGAGGTACTGTGACCCCTTAAATGATTATTTTTAATGAAATAATATATAAAGCATCAAGTGCGGGACAAAATTACCATTTTCTGTGGAACTGCGCAATTAAGTTAGAGACATACCATGAATGGTCCCAGTCATTATTACAGGTTTTTTTTCTTTTGAAAATTACTCTGCTTACACAAAAATTACTTTTAGGCGAGTTCTTGCGGGAAAAAATACATACATATTCTAAACCGCATCTTCTTTTTTTTAGTCCTATAAAAACGCATTTGGCAATGTTTTTTTGTACAATTGTTTCATTAAACATTCCGTGTAAGTATGAATTCGCTTCCACTTCGTCGGCATGAAATATCGTTTTTCATTTCTTCATTTTTACACATGAAGGTTTCCTACAATGCATTCGTTTTTAGATTTCATAAGCTATATTTAAATACATATATTGCGGAATTAAGCATTCTATGTAAAAAAGAGAGAGAGAAAGAGAAATGTAATTAGCAGAAAACTACGTGCAGTTTAAAGAAATGGGCTTTTTTTTTTTTTTTTTGTTACTTATTATTTAAAAAATACTTTCTGAAAACAAAAACGCTTCCATATCTAGAAATTTTGTAATTTAATAATGCCTAAAAAGTTTCTAACCCGCTCTAAATTACTCCGAGTTTTCCACTTGATTAGAAGTTTCACGCTGTTGCCATTCTGCTCAAGGCAAATAATTTTGCTCCATGCCGTGGAATTTTCCGTTTACTCTCAGCGTAATTAATTAAAATTACCAGCGCTATCTTAGTACTTTGTACTACTTTGAGCTGAAAGAATTAGAAAAAAATTCGAGAAATATGCAAAGATTTTTTCCTTCTTCCCTAAGAGAAAAAAGTAATTACACAGAAATGCGTTTTTTCTTCTAAAATCTGTTCTGCATCTTTTCTTAGATTTATCCGTTCATTAGAACAACGAATTCTACATTTTGGATACAAAAGCTCACATATAAAGCTTAATAAAACTATATTATACGTGCTTTGGTTGTAGTATAAAAATTGTTAGAAAGAAGAACAACAAATCTGAAGCATTTGTATTAAAAACATTTTTTACAAGAGAGACTATAAAAAAAAAAATCTCACGCTGCTAACTTTGTCTTTCCAAACGAAATCAATTTTCTCTTGAATAATTATTGGCGTTTGACCTTAATAATATTTTGTCACTTATAAAAAAATATTAAATATATTGATAGCACCTCCCTTATAATTGCAACAATGAGAATAACGGTGTTTGTTCATAAAAAAAATATTTAAAAATTTAAAACAGCAAAACAGCGAAAATTTAATTTGAATTTTTACATCTTGAATTCAAATAAGACCGATTGTGTGAGGTATGTGCGTGTGTAGATGTGTACGTGTGGTGAAGTGTGCTTGTGGGGGGGGGGGATAGCGTTCGTATATATATATATATATATATATATATATATATACTAGCAAAAATACCCGGCGTTGCCTGGGTCAATAATAATATTGAGAAACAATTTATACAGGGTGTCCACTCCAATCGTGGACCAATAGCTAATTTCTAAACCGTTAGAGATAAGCATATAGTTTATTTAGGAAAAAATCTCCAAATTACGAAAGGAATTTTGGGTCTATTCAATGTTTTTCAAAAAATCAAATTTTGAAAGAGTTACGAAATTTAAATTTTTATACAGCCCCCCAGTCCTATCAATCATATTTAGTAAAACATTCTTGACACTGTAACGTTTAAAACTAAAAAAAAATCACTCTTCTACGACAAAAATTGACCGAGTTATGACGTTTTGAAAAATCAAGATTTTGAAGGATTTCGCATACGGTCCCTAAAGCGATCTCTCGATGACGTCATGAAACAATGCAAAATCTTGATTTTTCAAAACGTCATAACTCGGTCAATTTTTGTCGTAGAAGAGTGATTTTTTTTAGTTTTAAACGTTACAGTGTCAAGAATGTTTTACTAAATATGATTGATAGGACTGGGGGGCTGTATAAAAATTTAAATTTCGTAACTCTTTCAAAATTTGATTTTTTGAAAAACATTGAATAGACCCAAAATTCCTTTCGTAATTTGGAGATTTTTTCCTAAATAAACTATATGCTTATCTCTAACGGTTTAGGAATTAGCTATTGGTCCACGATTGGAGTGGACACCCTGTATACTCACCTTTGTTTTTTTTTTCCTGAACTGAAAGAACTCAGAACACACCGCTTGGCGATTTTTAAAATGTCGCCAAATTTTTGCGTAACTGTTTTGGGATACCTAGGATAATTTTGCTCCCCTACTTACTTTATGAAAATACATTAAGTATTATTATGTCACTAATTTTTGTCACAGAGAAATAGTTGTCAAATTCTGAAATACTATTGCTGACCACAAAATGACGTTAAAAGTTTTTGTCCTAAATGATTTCGAAATTAATAGGGAACATTTAGCAGTTATTTATGCAAAAATGCAAATTAGTGGTAATTTTAGTCTTGTTTAAGGGTTTTATTAATTTAGTATGTGGATTACTTTACTTTTTGACATAATTTTAAAAAGGTTTTTAATGGATACATTCGGAATCGGAAAACAAAAGAAAAAAAACTGAACTTTTCAAATGTGGGAGTATTATATCGATGATGGATATTTTGCTGCAGTCGATAAATATCAGACAATAATCGGTTTATTTTGGCTACGTCGTGTAAAAAGTAAAGTATTATTACGTAGTCTTCGACACAAAAATAGGCGTCAGTTGAAAAAATCGCCGAGAATCTCAGTTATTAAAATCTTGCAGCAAATTTGGCAAAATTCCTGTTCAATCGGATACTAAGGAACTGCCCTATTATAAGTACCAGAGAAAGTGACCAATCAAAGCAAAGAAATTTAAGAAATACCGTTAAGTTGTATTTAAAGCTCCATCAAATTCGAAAATAATGAACCTAATCCATTTATTAGTTGCCAATCTCTTCTAGCGGTTACGTTACCGATACTCTAAAACACATATTTACAAAATTCGAGAAAATAATTGACGCCGTGAACAATCTACTAATGTTTTAAAATACAAATCATAGAGTAAAAGCTCGCTCAAGAGCTGGCGCGTTCGTTTCCAATGTCTATGTAAAAACCATGAAGCTGAAAAAAAATTACTTTTTGATTTGACTTGAGAAAAGCCTTGAACATTTAATGCAAAAAGCGGAAATGATATACGCAATTCTAGCTATCGACAGGGAGTTGAGATGATGCACTAAATACTGAATTACTTTGCTGGAAGCCTTCGCGGATTTATGCGAAAAATGTACCTTAAATTGGAATGAAAAAGCGCTACCAATCAAACTTTTTCGAATATCGTTATAAATTATAGCCTATGTGTTATTCTGATGTATAAGCTACATTATGGTAAAAGTTTCATTAAAATCCATTCAGTAGTTTTTGCGTGAAAGAGGAACAAACATCCAAACATCCAAACATCCAAACATCCAAACTTTTGCATTTATAATAGTATTAAGATATATATATATATATATATATATATATATATATATATATATATATATATATGTGTGTGTGTGTGTGTGTGTTGCCAGGCGTGTGTGTAAGCTATCGAGTGAGCGTCATGGGCACAACCACACAAAGGAGTAGGTGGACGTCCGCGGATGTACACTGTAAAAAATAAATGTTGTTTTCACAATATGATACAGCTATTATTATTGTATTTTTACAGTAATAGACCGCAAAACTACCCATTTTACAGTAGTAAACAGTAAAATTACTTGTTTACAGTAATAAACCGTAAAATTGCTAATTTCAGTTTATTACTTTGCATTTTACAGTTTTAAACAGGAACCTCTGCAGCCAGTATTACACTATTGATTTTACAGTATAATACAGCTAATTTAATGGGAATAAACTGTAGCATTGTTAATTTTACAGTAATGAACTGCATGTTGAATGTTTACCCATGTGTATTGTTTCGTACTTTTCACATACGTCATCCCGTAATTTGTTAAATTTAACATTGTTGAATATGTACAAAGGGATGGCGTATTTTTGGAAAAAAAAAACGTAATGAACTGCAAAAGTGCTATTTTTACAGTAATAAACTGTAAAATATCTAGTTTTACAGTTTATTACTGCGATTTTAGTTTTAAACTGAAACTTCTGCTTACAGTATTGTACTGCAAAAACAACAACTTATTTTTTGCAGTGTAGAGCACCGGTGCACTCATTCGGTTGCAGACTCCGGGGCCAAATTGGAAAAGTTACTACAACTGCTACCGAGGTTAAAAAAAGAAAATAAATCTGTGGCTTGGTTCTAAAAGGGCCAATGTCATTTTTTCACATTCTGTGTTATTTACATCAAATTTTCCAATTTAGTAAAACTCTAATTCTACAAAGGCCAATGCCTAATATCAAACTAAAATTGGTTGTATTTCCATTATAATGTCAGCTAATGTCATATACACACAATTTCATAATATTTACATAAAATAGTAACAGGATTAAAAATTTCATATGATAAAATAATGTTTCTTTACACTAACAATAAACAAATACCAAAAAATAATAATGGGAATCTTAATATAAGAAAGTTATAGTATTCTCAAAAATCTCAAATATCTTTCTCGAAACTAACATTTTTGATTTAGGCCCTTTTAGAACCAAGCCACAGAAATAATAATCTGTCACTGCTCAAAAAACTTGCATACAAAATATCCTAAATATGATCACGTGATTGGACCAGTAGCTAGTAGCTAACAATTGAAGGGGCAAGTACATTAAAGTGATATGTGGCATTTTTGAAAAAATCAGTTTTGTTAAAAAAATAACACAACTTTTTTGAAAGCTTTTTCTAGAAATGTAAAAAAGTGTCACATGTCACCTTTATCCTCTTGCCCCTTCAATTATCTTCGTAAAAACTTAAAATTTAACTTCTGTAATTTTTAAACATCAAGGCGAGCTCAAATATGCAGTTTAAAATCCAGCTACTAAACTTGATAATCGTTAATAAATAACAACAGCATCGATTAAAACTAACAGAACTGTTAAAAGCGCGAAATAAAATCACAACACAATCCCAATCACCCGTAGAAGACGATATTAAATGTTGACAGTTCACGTCGTGCTAAAAGTGTTTCGCGCCAAAGATGGCCGACACCTAAATTCTCAAACTGACGGTCGAAAAGACGATAAAGAAATCCGATAAAAAGTCAGGAAAGATAAAATAAAATCTGCAGAGTTGGATGAACTTGATTTTTTGCAAGCATTCCAACAAAATGAGATTCGAAATAGCGGAGGAAAAGTTAAAATCGACAGAAGCATTTATCTTCCCTGCATGTTCCACATACTTCCGCAACTCTCTCTCTTATTTATCTCTGCTCTCCATTTGACTTTTTGAAGTAAAATATTTAATCTATTCGTTAAAGATATGTTACATCTTCTGAGAGGTAGTAACAGACATTTTATTCAAAAAAAGTTCTCAGCAGGAAAGTGTTTTTAAGAGATTTATTTACGTTAAGATATTTTACTTGAAGGAGCTGAAGAAAGTTAATGAAATTCTTTTAAAGTGTAAGATAATATCAAAACGAAGAGACGTATAGGGTGATAGCTAACATATAAAGGATTTTTTCCTGAAAGTTTCAAAGATTACGACTTTTTGCTCATTGTGTCACTTTTTCAGTTAGGCCGATTAATTTAACCTACTAAAGTAATCCAACTCGAGAATTTTTACTTTTTAATGTTATGGACTGCAAACACCAGACAAGTGTTATATTTGATACATATTTTACGTTCTTGTGATTAGTTAAAAATAATTACGCAGTAATATTCGAAGAGTGGAGATCCTATAGATGGGGCACACCTAATCTGGCCAGTGGCGGAGTAACAGGCTTGGGGATCCGTCGCAACGCTTTTTTTGAGAGCACCTTGTCTGCCATAGAGTTATGTAAAGCATTTTAATATGAATTTTTGCACCGTTTTAAGGACACTTAAAGTTTGGGGCACTTCGTAATTGCGACATTTGCGACATGGGAAATCTTCCACTAAAGCTGGGAGTCTGTGAAATGGTGTGATAAAGATATGCGGAACCTTCACAATGATGTCAAGTTATTGTCCCAACTGTTCGTACTTTTAGAAGAACGCCTCTAGTCTTGGAATGTATTGAAAATGTCGTGGTCAAAAAGTCCTCCAAGTGAAACAATACCTCTGGGGGTGCTGGGCCAAGGGCTTGCTCGGGCTTGGTCTGGTTCGAAAAGAACAGAGCGCTCTTCAGGGCCTTATCCCGGTTAAACCACGAGTTGTGCTAGGAACGGGGGACCCTGGAGTGTGTGAAGTAGTGAAGTAGTCTAGGAATGTAATATCGATATGTAGTACAACCGAAACTTCTATGCTTTTATTAACAGATCAATTTTTTAACCCTTAATGTGTTTGATTTGATGCTTATCTTGACATCGATGTCTTTTTTAATGTTTTCTTCTTGTGGATGTTTGATATTTGAAAAAAAAAATAAAGGAAACAGAATACAAATATTATTGAAATACAAATGTTGAACAATTTTCAGCGGTCATTAGCAAATCAAAGATTGATACGAACATATTTTTGATAACAATTTTTTATCGTTGGAAATAAAAAAGACGACTTTATTTGATAAAGGTTAAAAACAAATTTTCTTATAAAAATGTAAAGATAAATTAATTAGAAATCAAAGTATTTAACTCAGTAACAGGTTAGCAGTCCAAGTACTGCTAAAAGCCAGACATTTTACGGCAATAAAGAAAAAATATTAATCAAGTCCCAACTGCCACACTGCAATAGTTTGGCTTTAAAAAGATAAGAGCAGCAAGCTGAACGAAAATGGTTTCCCCTCCGATTGTTTGCCAGCCATACCGAGAAAGGCGCAATAGCTCTCAATTTTTTTAGGTTTTTGTTTGTTTTTCTATTTATTTATTAATTTTTTTGCTGTGTTTAAACAGTACAAGTTTAGTAACAAAAATATTGGACTTATTGCGAAAGGTTTTTAAATTTCAAATAGCGCGAATCCAGTAGATTGAAATTCTACAAAGTATGTCTAGCAAATGTTCAGAACTATACTACTAGTGGTTTTTCTACCATAAGTATGTGATTTCAATTTTAATTTTTTATGAACCATGCTAATAGTCATTTATTTAAAATAGCTACAAGTATTTTTACAATGTTTGATTTTTATTTTTTTTTTTTTTGGTTTGAAAGACAATTTGTACACGTCTTCCTCATAAATAAATTGAAAAAAAAAAATAATATTACAACTAATTATTCTTACTCATCCATTTTTAAATTAGGTTTTTATTTTATTATTATTATTATTATTCAAGTTGAGAAATAGTACGTATTTGTTCTAATTACATTATGTAGGGCATTGAAAATCGGCGATTTCGTTTTTGTTTTGTCCAGGGAAAAAATATTCGTGTCGCCATTAAATTATTTAATGTTGCTAATATTTCAACATTTGGACAATAAAAATAATGATCAAGAGCTTGTTTTCTTGTATTACTAACTGAATTAAAAACTAATGTATTTTTTGAGATCTGTATATCTATATCTATAAAAATGAGTGTATGTATACTTGTTCTCTATACAAATCCACAGTTTGCGTCAGATTTTCATCAAACTTAACACAGAGGTTCCTTGATGCCCTAAAATTCTCATAGGCAGGGTCTTGAAATTTTAAAAAATCTAAAAAGCTCAAATTTAACTTTTTTGTCAAAAAATGACCCTTTTATAGGAATCTAGCCTATTTATATTGTAATCGAGATAGGCCTTTTAGCATTCAAATTGATGAAATTTCAGATTTTTAAATATTAGTATTTTCCAACAATGATTACGATTAAAGTAATGAATTTTTAATTTAAGGCTCACCTATTTCCTTTTAGCATTGAAATAAGTAAAAAACAATCATAATTCATGCGGACTTTATAAAAAGAACCACGGATTTGAATTTCAAATTTGCAATGCGACGACAGTTGTGTCTGTAATGGAGATAAGCCTTCAGAACGAGGAAATAGATTTATTTCTGAGTTATAATAATTTTTACTTTGTAGGTGGGAACAATTAATATTTTAAATTTGGCGGGTGAAATTGATGCAATTTTTTCACTTCCATGTGCATATATTTCATGCCAGTGGACGCGGCAAAGCACAGACAACATTTATCTTTCATTTTCACCTTTTGATAAGACTATTTTTCTGTAAACGTTTAACTTTCTGTAATATTTTAGATTTTTTAAAGTTTGTACCTAAGAGAGATTGATGCAAATTATTTTATACCCATATGAATAGAACTCTTTCAAACTGTTTTTCCCTGAATGCTATGTTGTATTAATAAGCACCCGGGCAACGCCGGGTATTAAGCTAGTAATAATTATAAATGAATAAATTAAGACACCACCAACACTATTCAGTTCTCTCATATATTTAAAAATAAATATTTGGTAGAATTTAGACCAATATGAGTAAAATATGCAGATATAAAAAAAAACCTTGCCTGATGTTTTGGAACAACGATGTCTCAAAACGTAATATTTTTCAACATTAAAAATCTTTTGATATTTAATAAACTAAACATTTTAATACTGCCGTAAACGAACCAGAAAAACTGTGCACATACCTGTTTATTCCAAATCAAATGATCAACAATGCAATTAGTAAAAACTTTATACTGGTTGCGCCAGAATTTTTTATTTGTCAGCAATTTTATTTATGCATATACATGCAATTAATAAAAATATCATCATAAGTTATAATTTTAATTTAAACTTCCTCACTGAGTTAGAGTCAATCCCATTCAAAACGCAAAACAGTTCTTCAGGTTTATAGGTTACGAAAAAATTTAAATTATTAATAAATAGCGGTACCCACATGGCTTTGTCCGTGGTATAAAATTAAAAGTTCATTTGTAAAATAATTGATATAGCAAAAAAAAAAAGCTCTATTTTAGTTATAATTCAACAAAAATTCCTTCAAAGTATGATAGAAATATCTGGTATGAACCCCACACTACTTTCCTTTGACGTGTAAATTTCTTAGTAGATGCCTTAACTGCTAAAACAATGCTTGGAGTGAGCAAGATAACAATTCAAGCATTTACATCCCTAGTTTGAAACGAAACAATGCAAAAAACGCTTTACAATGATCAATCTCCTAAATAACGCCGATTTTAATATCATTCAGTGGATTTTACGCAAAATATTGCCAATAGCACCAAATTGAACCCAAATTTAAAAAAAATAACAATTTTTTCTCCAAATTTGTCGCCAACTTGGCGATATGTCGCCAAATTGGCGGCAAACACTTGGCGACCAAAAGCTTGGCGATATATCGCCAAGTGGTCGCGCCAATTCATATCACTTTTGTCTGCATTGAAATTAACACTGATTTACTCCATAAAAGGGGTAAAACACCCCTTGGGACATTCGAATGTAACCCCAAGGGGAGATGCACAAAAATAAGCCAAAAGAGAAAATAAGAACATTTTTGTTGCCAACAGAAATCTTACCAAAGTTTAAAAGAAGAAGAAAGTTTCCTTTCCTAGCTTCAAAAACAAAACAATACATTTTCCGAAATGAAACACTTTGAAAAGAACATTACAATATCGCAATTTATACGATATTTGGTTAATCTGTGCTTTGGGTACCCCTTTCTCGTTAAATAGGCGATAGACGCGCCAAGCGAGGTAACCCTGGCCATTTTTCGTAGTTTCTCTCGGAGCTTTCAACTCCTGGAGACAACACGAAAAAACGCGACAGTTGGTGACTCTTTTGAAAATGCGCCAAGCAGGTTCCCAAAGCAAATTTTCAGCGGAAAAAGACAGGGTTGTCAGAGAATTGAAACAGAAAAATACAACGCCTCCTCTAAAAAAATACAACAAAATAATACTGTTACCAAACGTTGCCAAAATCAATATTGCTGAAATGCGAAATCTATGAAATTAAAAAAAAAAAAAAATCCGCCAAATCTTTTAATTAAGTCATTAAAGTATATTGGAAACAGGGTTGCCAGAAAAATACTACGCTCTTTATTTGGGCCGAAAAAATACTACCGTAGTATCAAAAATACTACGTCTGGCAACGCTGGAAAAATAACGAAACAAAAATAAGTATGAACACGTAACCATGGTAACAACATGAAAAGTTGATTTCCGTTGATAAAATAATTCATTTCATCTCTATTTTCAAACAAATTTCATTCTCGAGCTCGACCACTTTAGAATCATTTGGCTTGCTTTGCTGAGGGTAAGCTTTGAATTCCGGGATTCTAAAAACAATTATTACAGCTCTCCTGATGATCGTAGAAACTTCGAAAAAACTTCATTTTATGCAGAAAATTTCAAGCTTTCAAATGACATAAGACTTGAAAATGTGTATGAAATATTTCTTCCCTATTTTATCGAATTTTCGCTTAGAGTTAGAATAGAAAAAGAACGAACTAGAATTTTCGAAAAATCGCTACGTAGTGCATAACTACATGTTACAAACTAATTTTGTTCCAAGTTTGATGAAAATCGACCGAACGGTTTTGGCGCTACGCTCCTAACGGACAGACAGACAGACAGAAAGAAAGAAAGACAAACCTTCAGCTTTATTATTAGTAGAGATTAAATTTATAATATTTACATTCAAGACTAACAAAATGATCTAAATAATTGCTGGAAAACTAGAACACATTTGAATACAAGTACAATATTTAATGCGAACGTATTGAAATTTCCCATAATCAGCCAAGTCATTCCTAGAAGAACTGCTATAAAATTTAATTTTTAGGCGAACGTGTTATATAAAAAACAATATTCTCAAGAATAAAAAAAGGACTTTCATTGAATCGAATGAAATTTAAGTTCTTAAAATCTTTGTGTGAAAATATTCGTATTCCCAGAAAATGGTTTGAAAATGGCACACTGAAAAACAAAATAAACTTTCATCTGGAGAGAAATCGATTCCAAAGACCAATTAGATTAACCGTTTCACTTTTCAGGAGTATTTTTCCTTTTTTCCACATCGATTCTATATCGACCTAGAAAAGAGTGAATCCAGATTTGGAAACTTCAATTTTCGAAAAATTGTTCAAATCGTTTCTTTCTTCTATTTCGGAAGAACTCTCGAAACGCATTGACCCATAAGTATTCCACGCAGCGAGTAGTGTCGGGGAGGAACAATATAGAGATATACATACAGTTTATTAAATTATATGTCTAGTTTACAGTATATACAATAGTGACTAGTGGATTCAATTCCGGATACTTTTTATTGCTTTCTAAAGATTTCATTATGTAACATTGTGTAATAAATTGTTAGATTTATTTATTTTATTTAAACCATTTGCTTATAACTTCTCTAATATATTTGTATTCATTTCATGTGAATATTATAAATGTTTTAACTTATTATGAAACAATTGTAAATATTACAATAACAATAGTATAATGCAATTTTACAATAGTAAATCAAGATCTAATAATCAATATCACGAATTTTGATCTGTCATTTCTGTCTGTGGGGAAAACGTAATACGTAAAGAGTTAAGAAATGCTTCATAACATTTCGAGGGTCATTTACAAATGCCTGAAATAATACTATTGCACCCGCTTAATGGAACAGTCATTTTACCACGAAAAATACTCTAATAGGCAGGATATTTCATTATCCGGGATGAAAATGATGCATTTCAAAGGTTTGATACATTGAAAATGTGTTACATTAAGCGGGATGTTTTTTAAAGCGATATTCCAATAAGCGAGATCGACTGTACTTACTGTAAAAGTCAAAAGCTTGCTCTTTTTAACAGCACGAAATTTCGACCTACTCGAGGGGTTTTGGAGCGCATCCTATCCAGCCAAAGTCTATACCTTTACGAAGCTAATGGTTTTTTTCAAAAAATTTCTCTCTACTATATTTCTAGTAATTAAACAAGTTAATATTTTTAATTACATTTCATGATTACGCCAACTAAACGCATTTTGTAGATTAAGTACATTACACACGTATTGATTTTTTTTCTAAATAAAGATTTTGAAGGTCATACACAAAAGATAATTCATCTACCCCTTAAATGTATTCTTTTAGATTCCTTTCTGCTCCGTAAACACAGTTTCAACGCATTTTCAAAATTCATTTAGTATAAATTTGCCCAACCACAAGTTTTGAATGACTGTCAAAATGCATCGCTTTAATAAACGAGGATTAACATGCTGACTGCCAACAACGAGATAACTCGTAGATAGCGTTCTTTTCTAGGACGCCAACTACGAGTTACCTCGTACCGTGTTTATTCGTCAATTTTGTGCAGCTACGATTCAACGGAATATATCAGTGCTTATAGCAATATATGACTTCTGAGAGAAGAACGAAAAAAGCAATGCTGGTTTGCAAGAACAGAAAATGTATTAAAAAGCAAACAAAACATATAATTACTAGGTGACCCGTGCGGGATTCCGCAAAAAAAAAAAAAAAACTCTAAACTTAAAATTTAATACGACAATTTTTATTGGCTTCATTTGCACAACATCGCCATCTACTGCCGTCGTTCTGACAACTTTTCAAAGAGATCAAAGACACGTTCACTTTTACAACTACTACAAAAGTGATACCCTATATTAAAATCAAATACCCAAGGCTACTACTAAACTAAATACTAACGTTATCGCAAAACTACCATAGTATTTTGAAACAATAAAAGTTACAATTAAGGTTTACCGAGCTAAGCCTTGGCTTGAAATGTCGCATTTAAAATTGATTTGAACAACAATGTAACGATTTTAACAGTTGAGCAAAAAATTTAACTTTTTCAAACTTCAATCGCTTATAAGTCGCTTAAACGTGGATTTTCGAGATTCTCGTTACGCGGCGCTAGCGGAGAAACATTCTAAAGAACGCATTTTTTTTTAATCTTTCGAATGAAATCAAAATGGAGACGATACGACAATTATTTCGCTAGATAGAGTCAATTTTGTGCCCAAAAATTGAAGTTCGAATAAAAAACGAACCGACACTTTTTAGAGGGTGGGTCTAATTTTCGTCAATAGCCCGCGGGATAAGCTTCAAAATCATAAATTTTCTTGCAATTCGATAAAGAAATGAGCGAGTTTCGACCGGGTATAGGATTCGGCTTAGAGAAATAATATATGGAGATAAAAATAATTTTTAATCTTTACTAATATATAAAGCTGTAGAGTTTGTTTGTTTGTTTGTTTGTTTGTTTGTTTGAACGCGCTAATCTCAGGAACTACTGGTTCGATTTGAAAAATTCTTTTTGTGTTGAATAGTCCATTTACCCAGAAAGACTTTAGGCTATAGTTTGAAAAGATTCGATAAGCGATTCGTTTTTTATTCTAATTCAAGGCAATTTTCACATAAATCGCCAAATACTGGGGTTAAAAATTACTTGCACATATTAATGTTACATATCATTGGAAGCAGAAAAATTTTGTCCGTCCTATGCAGTTTGTTCCGATTCTCTAACTTAAACACAGCACGAGTTATGCAATTTTTAAACTTGCCTTTTGCAAGGCTTCACCCGATTTCTTGCAATACTTGGTTCATTAAAACCATCAATAAAAAATAAACTAATTATTCCACAGTTTTGATTTTTACGCCATTGGATAGAGCGATATTTTTAACCCCAGAATTGATTCGACTTACAGTCGCAGAACCAAGCTTTTATCTCCACTAGAAAAAAAGTTACAAGCGTTTGAACTTTGAGTTCGAAAACCTCTTTTCTGATCAAATTATTAATGTTTTATTGCGTTACTATGCCGACATCTTTTAAATTCATTGTTGGCTCCCTTTTCTTCATTTCGTTTCTTACAAGCATTTTATTTTACTGCGTTTCTAGGCTCTCCTAGCTGTGTGGTATATAACAAGGCAAATAATTCCTTTTAGTTCGGTACAATTTTTAGCCTTTAATATTTAATTGTGACATATTGTAGCAATTTGATATTTGACAACAAACGTGCCTTTTAACTTTAAAAAAAAATAGTGGGGAAGACCGCAGATATTGTCGATATCGTTTTTGTTTCGTACTGCTATTGTTTTCTTATTCTTTTGACTTTTTTTCTTATGCAATAGGTATGTAAGTAGGTTTCAAATGAGTCAAATATTATTTTATTTATTTATGTTTTTTTTAATGATTTAAGATAGTTACTAATCTAAGCAAATAATATGATTCATCATATTTTTGTAACATTTTTACTACTTTGTATCATTGGTACTAAACACATAATTTAATTGCATAGTATTTTTATTTTGGGTAGTGTTTCATTATTCTTTTAACGTTTTTTTTCCTTATGTATCACATATTACGTTGGCTTCAAATGAGTCTAACTTTTTTTAATGGTTGCATATAGTTACTGATCTAAATAATTTGATTTGTCATGGTTTAGTACAACATGGGTACTTATCTAAACACATAATAAAAGTGCGTGGTATTTTTATATTGGGTATTGTGTTGTGTAGTACATTTTTACAGAGGTAGCCCGTGCAACGCCAGACCACGCAGCTAGGTCTTTTTTATGTGTAAATAATTCGATTGACTTTTTAATGCAGGAAAGCTCTTTAGCGAGCCGCTTTAGCGGGGAGTATGTTAAAATTTTTCTTAGTATTTTAAAGGCGAGCCGGCTTGGCGGCGAGTGGTTTCTTGAAACTTTCCTCGCTACTTTAAAGGCGAGCCGCCTTGGCGGCGAGTAGGTTGTTTAAATTTTCCTCACTACTTTAAAGGTGAGGCACCTTGGCGGCGAGTAGTTTTCTCAAACTGCCTTCACTACATTAAAGCCCGCGCAACGCCGGGCCACGCAGCTAGTTCAAGAAATAAAATTATATTTTATTGTTTGCGGAATTTATTGTTTTATGATAATTGAAGGGCTTGGAGGATGAAAGGACTACGCTACATTTAAAAAAATTAACACTCAGCACAATGGTAAGCAATAGAGGCAGGTAAGCAAATAAAACTTGGTACATCAATAAAAATATTTTTGAAAAAAAAATTGAACCGACTTCGGAACTTCACTCAGAAAATGCTCTAAAAAGTAAAAAATAATTTTATTCTTTGAACTCCATCGATACTACATTTAAACATAAGTTTTGAAGTCGGAACAAAAACTATAGATAAAATGATGTTTACTATATTTTGCCAACATTTTCAGAGAAATCATTTAAAATTGAGAGCTGAATATTTGTATATGTATTTCTCAATGAATGCGAATGCGAATAAAGGACCTGGATTCATTTAAATTTATATTTATAGTTTCGAATGATTCTATTTGGCTTTTTTTGCGCCGACTTCAAAACTTACGTTTAAATGTAGTATCGATGGAGTTCAAAGAATAAAATTATTTTTTACTTTTTAGAGCATTTTCTGAGTGAAGTTCCGAAGTCGGTTCAATTTTTTTTTCAAAAATACTTTTTATTTTAATCTTTTTAGTGTAAATGTACATATGATATATAAGGTAGTGTTTCCATTGCAAAACTTCACCTAATTTTCTTAAGTAAATGCTTCATAAAATAAACTATGTAAGAAAAAAAAAGAAAGTATCAACGCGTCTAAAATTTTAAACGATTGACACTAAAAAATAATCATTGTTATTCTATGGTATTTATTTGTGTACTAGTTAAATATTAACGGCTTTTCAACTAATTTATGTTTCAAAACAACACTAGATTCTCGCAGTTCATAAAATTTCACGACGTATTACATTAAGGCCCCTATATATACGAGCCGGCGCATCAAGATTAAGTTTTACCACTTTGGATCCAACGCGTGTTTGTGTGTTTGAGTGGTTGTCTTTTCTAGCCAGTAATCGCGTTTTGGTAATTTTTCACTGTGAGCAATTATTAGCGGCACATGGATTTGGCAAAGCTTAGCAATGTGCCAAAACTTTTTTCTTGTAACCCTACTCCACAACAATGAAAATTTGAAAGTAAAAGTTAAGGAATTGGATCCAAAATAGGTGAAACTTAATCTTGATGCGTCGGCCTGTCTATATAGCGGCTCTATATTACATAGGTGGCCCGCTAATGAGTTTTATGTTTGATTCAGTTAAGCCTTCATTCACAATTTTCATGATCATTAACTGTTTCATATTAATCACGTTCTGTAACAATGGATTTCATATTTAATCATTTAGGACAAATCGCGTTAAATTTGAGCAAAAATTTGGAGATTTTCCTCATTTTCTTCAGAATTCCTTTATCAAACCTTATGTAAATTAAGACTAACAAAACCTGAAATATTACGAATCAATCAGTACCTGGTACGACTTTCAGTTCGTTGGAGTTTAGGAGAAAAAAGCAGGACATAGAAAGATACTCGATTTAAAATTTTCAAAAAGACCATAGAAAGAAGTTTCATTATGCAATCCAGAGAAGCCTGGCGTTCAAAATGGTCATTATTACGATTACTGTGATCCCAATTTCTTTTTCGAAAGATTTCTGCAGGTTCCCGTTATCGAACCCGGACCACGAGAGGATGGGACCAATCGGAAAGAAAGACCTTTATAACAAAAAAAGAATTTTTGAAATCGGTCCAGGCGTCTTCGAGTAATCTTGGAACATACCGAAAAAAAAAATTTCTCCGACGAATTGCATAACCTCCTCCTTTGTTGAAGTCGGTTAAAAAGTAGATGTCATTAGATCAATTTCCTACGCGCACTAATGACAAAACCAGGAAACAAAAAATCTGCAACAACTGCAACAATAAAACTTTGAACTTTAATTACGCGCATTTTCTGTTTTGTCACATAACCAGGCCCGTCATTTAGGGCAGGGGGGTCATTTGCTCCGCCCCCTGACTTTGAGAAATCAATGCATTTACATACAGGGTGTCCACTCCAATCGTGGACCAATAGCTAATTTCTAAACCGTTAGAGATAAGCATAGAGTTTATTTAGGAAAAAATCTCCAAATTATGAAAGAAATTCTGGGTCCATTCAATATTTTTCAAAAAATCAAATTTTGAAAGAGTTACGAAATTCAAATTTTTATACAGCCCCCCAGTCCTATCAATCATGTTTAGTAAAACATTCTTGACACTGTCACGTTTAAAACTAAAAAAAAATCACTCTTCTACGGCAAAAATTGACCGAGTTATGACGTTTTGAAAAATCAAGATTTTGCATTGTTTCATGACGTCATCGAGAGATCGCTTTAGGGACCGTATGCGAAATCCTTCAAAATCTTGATTTTTCAAAACGTCATAACTCGGTCAATTTTTGTCGTAGAAGAGTGATTTTTTTTTTAGTTTTAAACGGTACAGTGTCAAGAATGTTTTACTAAATATGATTGATAGGACTGGGGGGCTGTATAAAAATTTAAATTTCGTAACTCTTTCAAAATTTGATGTTTTGAAAAACATTGAATAGACCCGAAATTCCTTTCGTAATTTGGAGATTTTTTCCTAAATGAACTATATGCTTATCTCTAACGGTTTAGAAATTAGCTATTGGTCCACGATTGGAGTGGACACCCTGTATAAGTGGGCGTAGTTTTCGTTGCTTTCTGGTGAAATTGTATTGTGTTTTTACGCTTTGCCCCCCCCCCCCCTGGAAAAACTTGAAATGACGTCCCTGCACTTAACCCCTTTATCTCCCAAGCTCTTCAATTATGAACTAGAATTAGAGCTTCTAATAATATATTACGGTTAATTCAAATTGTCACTTTAGGCCAAATTTTTGAAAATTGCGGTGGCAGTCGACGTGTTGTTGTAGTTGTCTTGTGATAACTAAAGGCCCGGTTTCCTAGGAGTGAAATCGTCAATCTCTGGCGAGGCGACAGCCGCCGCCGCTTTCTGCGCATGCGCCTGAGCCGCAGAGTGACGTCGCTTCATGTCACGCTCCAATCAAACTGGTTCTAATTCCAGCGTGCGTCGCGCCCGGCGTCGGCGACGATTCTAGGAAACCAAGCCTTAAGCTGGCAATTCGAGGTGCGCTACTTCACTTTCGCAACTGTACTGTCATTTGGTGTGGAGTCCGACTTCGACAGTACACACAAGCCATAAGGACCCGTTGAAGGGTTGGGCAACCAGTCACAGCACAGCAACACGTTCACACAAAGAAAGGACAGGAGAAAGATAATACACAGACTGCTGGCCACCGTAAATGCAACACCTTGAAGGGAGCGTGCAAATTATATGAAATTTACAACATGCATTAAAGCGGAGGTGAGATATGCAAATGATTAGAATTTAAGCGCAGACGCACATCACGCGCGCCCGTGGCGCCGCCTTGAAAGGAATTAACCCCTTCCAGGCTCATTTTATTTCGGGATTACGGATAAAAAAATGTCAATTTTTTTATGCTTATTTTCATACATACATATCTTTTTAAACATAATAGCATCATTCGCATTCAACATTTCCTAAAAATAAATGTAAAAATATCTATTTAAATAATCATTATACTTTGGAGTTGGGCGCCTACTCCTATCTTAAATCTACAGCTCAAAACACCTTATAGTGCTGCCATTTAGTAGCAACAATAGTAAATAAAAGCATCCGAAACCATAAAAGGGACATGTAAAATAATTCGGGAAAGACTGGTTGTGCAGTGTTAATTTTCACAGTACCCGAGCTACACTCGGGATGAGCCAGAATGGAAGATTTCGCTTGCCCGAGTCCAGCTCGGGAAAAGCCGGGAAGAGGTTAAAGGCTTGGAATTAAAAGCTTGGCCAATTGTGTTTTCCTTGTGGTTTTTTCAAAAAAAAAAAAAACGATTAATTGTGCATCGTAGGAAACACCTATCATCTTTTGATCAAGTATCTGAGTTCGACGGAGAAAGGATAGTGGCCTACCGAGATTATGGGTTATCTTTCAGGGAAATCGGCACTCGTGTTGGACGAAATCAAACAACTGTAATGCGGATATGTGATCGTTGGATGCAGTAGGGTACGCCGGACCGACATGGTGAATCACATCCACCTCGGGGCACCACTTCACGTGATGACAGGCGCATTGTGCGCATGGCAGTGACGGATCGCTCAGTCACATCACGAACCATAGCACAGCACATTCCGTCTGTAACGCATCATCCAGTGTCTGCACGTACCATTCGACGCCGTTTACAGCAGAGTGGTCAGTCTGCAAGACGTCCATTGCTTCGTCTACCCTTGACGCAGAACCACAGACGTCTCCACCGCCAATGGTGCGATGAAAGAAGGATGTGGACGGCAGAATGGAATGAAATTGTCTTTACTGACGAGTCACGCTTCTGTCTGCAACACCACGATGGTCGGATTCGAGTCTGGAGACACCGTGGAGAGATGATGCTAAACAGCTGCGTTATGCACCACCACACTGGTCCTGCACCGGGTATTATGGTATGGGCGGTATTGGATATCACTCTCGCACTCCTCTAGTACGCATTGCCGGTACTTTAAACAGCCAGAGCTATATCTCCGAGGTGTTGGAGCCAGTTGTCCTTCCTTACCTTCAGGGCTTAACCACAGCCATATTTCAACAGGATAATGCACGACCACACGTGGCACGCATTGTCCAAGGGTTCTTCATCAATCGCCAGATTGAGTTGCTTCCCTGGCCGGCTCGCTCTCCGGATGTTTCGCCGATAGAAAACATGTGGTTCATGGTTGCTCAACGATTGACCTAGATTACATCCCCAGCTGCTACAACAGATCAACTTTGGCAACATGTGGAAGCTGCTTGGTCTGCTGTACCCCAAGAACACATCCAAAGTCTCTTTGAATCAATGCCGAGGCGTGTGGCAGCGGTGATCTGCAACAATGGCGGCTACTCTGGCTACTGATTTTGGCAGGAACGACACTTCACAGAAGTCTATAAATTTAATCATTTGATACTTGGTCAACATATTATCTACAAAATAAATTTTGTTGTGATATCTCTAGTCTTTCTTGGTGTCGCAATGTGGGTGGCCAGCAGTGTACATCCATACCCTAGCCGAGATTCGAACCCGGAGTCTCCCCATCCCTCCCCAAAGCTTTCTCTGACCACTAAACAAGGTGGCTGGACCGTCAACGTGTTAAATAAAATGTAAAACTGAATCACACCTAGGATTTTAATTCATTAAAAATAAATTTAGTTCAAAAACTCTACAAGCTAATGGCCATCTTTTACTATGGCAACAAAAATAAAAATAGCAAATTGCGTACTCATGATCCAAAACAAAAGAACGATACACGCAACGAGTCATTCCATGTCACAAATCCATATTCCATTCTAACACCAGCTTCGCAAAATATGAGCGAAACTATTAAGAGTTCTAAAGCTGTATGGTTGACTTCCTCCGTTCAAAGGGGGACAATGAAGAGATCAATAGAGGGACATTACTCATTTTTAATGTTGATAGAATTAACTTTGGTGCTGAAAGAGGAAAATTCCGCGCATTTTATTACGCCGCCGACTCCCAAATCATTCCTCAAAGCCGCCATTGTTTAGGGACTCCTAAATGAATCTGGATTTCGAGAAAAATCTATTTAGCCCATTTCGGAGGATTGATGGTTGGGACCGAATAGGAGCTTGGAATGGAAGTTGTGGGGGTTTTTCTCATTTTTAACATATGCTTAGCAAAGACAGAAAACAGAGCATTCGTGTTTTTTTTTTCTTCTGTTCTGAAAAGCAAGAGGTGGGGGGGGGGGGGGGGGGGAGTGGGTAAATTAAACCGTCTTTGTCGTCGTGCTATGTTCATCTATCAATGGGGAGATGGCAGGAGCGCCCCGATGGGAAGTCATGGGAGGTCACTGTGACCTCCCAAAAGTTTCCTTATTCGGCGAATTTTGCTGACAATTGGGCAAATATGAACATAATATTGCAACATTGAGATTATTTGTTTTTTTTTTTTTTTAAATGCCTAATGTTTTTTCTCATTAAATGTTATGTATGTACAACGTGTGTGCATGCTCGTATTTTATCATTCAGTTAAGTTGAAACTGGATTCGGTAATTTATAATTTCCCCCCTACCAAACATTTTAGTTCGGGGCTCCTCTGGGAGAGGGGTGATTCTCCAGAATGAGATTTGGGTTATACCCAAATATGGTACAATTTCTATCGACAATAATTTTAAATATGATACATCAAAAAGAAATATTATTTAAAGTTTAGTTTAGATTATTCAAATACAAAATACAGTAGAACTTCGTTAGTCCGAATTGATAAGGGATCCAGATAGGACCGATCAATGAAAATCAGGATTATAAGCAAAATAACCTCTAAATTGAGCCAAGGTATATAAAGTAACAGCTGCTCACAGTAAAACATGCATTTTGAACTCAAAAGAATTTTATATATTACTTCTGTAGCCTGTTTTTGGTTACTATGCCTAATTTTCCTTATTCCTTTAGCAAATTCCATGACTTACCCCTCATTTTATAGATTATCGCGAAGTATATAAAAATAGACCCACTCTCGAAAAATTGTTTTTCTTTGTGTCAAAAAACTGTTTCTTTTATATTTTAATTATAATGCTTCAATGAATAGCATCCGAAAATTAAGATTCAGTATCGCGGTTGGATAGAGCGTTGCGCTAGAAATGCGAAGATCGCAAGATCGATCCTGCTATGGGTTTTGTCGCATTTGATTGACTTTTTTCACCGGTTAATTTCGATCCAAATTTTAAAGACAATGAAATGTAAACTCATTGTATGATTTTTAAAACCACAGTTGTACTGTAGCATTAAAACTGGAAAGGTTAAGGAAAGGTTTTTAATTTTGCATGGTAATTCATCATAAAAAAGCTTTCTTAAAGATGCCGTTTGTTGTTGCTTCCTTAACCCATTTATGCCCAGTAGCCAAAAAACGGGACGCTTGTTTGTTACTGCATAAAAAACCTGTAATGGATATATCATTTTACTAAAGCTGTTTTTCACAAGTTAAATAGTCCTTCTTCTTGAGAAAACCAGTTAGAGAGCCACTATTTGGACATCAGAGTTTATTTATTGGACAGCTGTTTTCAGACAAATCAGTCAAGCAACGATCCAGCATGGGTAGACACAGAAAGTAAGTGTTTTTTGCGAACTTATTTTTCATAAAACTGAACTATTTTAACATGATTTGCTTAAAACTGATCACAGATGCCTTCTGTAATGTTACTTTGCAAACTAAAGTCAAGTAAGGTCGTATTTTGCACACATATCTGCAAAATATCCCATAAACAGAACGTTAAATAACTTAATGAATATGGCAATGGCGAACTATTTTACGCCTAAAATGTATGTAAACCATTTCAAGTAAGAGTTTTAAGCAGATAAAATTGAAAACAATTGTTAAAAAAATTTTAGGCATAAATGGGTTACTACTTCATAAAACTGCGAAAATAAAGTATTATTTTATTGTATTTTAAATGGGCGAAATACAACAATTTGTTCCTGTTTTTCGAAAAATTACCGTTAGTCACACACTTATAACGAAAAGAATAAGATAGCATTTAATACACCGGCCAACTCGACCATTTTGATCCATTGATTTTTGGGCAGAGCCTTGCCCAAAAAAAATTACGAGTTGTACCGTACTAAGTGCGGTCGCTCGCTGATATTCTAATTTCACATTAGCTACCAGTTTTTTTTGGCTCTCTTTGCTATATAAGAGGATTTTTGCCTCCAACTCGACTAATTTCGTATTCCATGCTGATGAGAGCAGAATAAGCTCGAAACAGCTGTCCATGGATCGAAATGGTCGAGTTGGCGGTGTATTGCATGTTTCTGCCTTAGCCCTTGCTTAGGGGCGGTTACTCACTGCTTTATAAGATAGCATTTCATCGTAAAAACAATGAAGGAAAATAATAAGCACACAAATGTGCACTTATTTAAATTAGTCTACAGACATTTGTTTGTAGAGTAACAAAGAATTATTTCATCAATGTTAAAAATTTATTATTAATGATTTAAATATTTCAAATATAGCCATTTATCAGTTGGCTTTGCAAAAAGTAATGCAAATTCTAGTTGTAACATTAAATCACGGTGACTATCAACAACTTTTTTCTGCCTATAAATAACTTCAAAAATCCAAACTAAGCTATTGATTTCTCTGAAACATTTAGCCCCGTTTCCAGAAATTCTTTCTGTCAGATCGTACTGTTTTAACAATCAAATTACATTGCTGCCTTTCCAATTTCCAGAAATTCTCTTCTGACAAAAATCTGATGACAGCTTACGTGCTGGAGTTTAACTACCCCATAGCCCTTGGATAATATTTCGAATTTCTCTTTCGAGTTAAGACGAAAAGGTAAAAATAAAACTTACAATCGGAGATTTTGAAAGGATTCTTCATGTTATCCGTGTGAAGAGATATCAGAAAGAAAATATTTCTCCTTTTTCCTTCTACTCCACAATTCTATATTTTTATTCGATATTACCCGTTTTACAAACAAATTCCTGGAAAATTATGCATTGCCAATTGTATTTTAAATCGTGTATATTTCAATCATACATTGCTTAAATTAAAAAAAAAACTTTTGATATGATTTCGTTCTTAGCATTTTTTAAAAAATATTTTGCTCCGCGGACCATTAAAAATTTCAGAGAAAAGGTTAGAGGGGAGGTGATGTATTTGATATAAAGAAGCCGATGACTTTCGAAATGCTTAGTTTAACTAACCTATATACAGTTATGCGTTTCTTTAGTTCGAAACGACTGAAAAACTTGTAATCTTGTGCATTAATTCTCTCGCCTGTTCTTCAGTTACCACGCGAGAATTTCCTTAGTTATTTATCAAGTTCCATGATTTACCCCTCATTTTTAAGCTCATCGTACAGTCTACTGATGAAAAATGGACACACTATCTAAAATTCGTTTTTTCCTCAAAGAAGCCGTTTTTTTTCTCTTTTTATTACACACTAGCCGGGTACCCGGCCCTGCCCGGGTTTCTGTAGGTGTAGGGTGGTTTAGTGAAACTCATTCATAAATTTCCCAACACTAAAGTGCATAATCTATAAACATAATGGCTACTTCTGTAAACAATGGCTATGTTATGGATAAACTATAAAAAAAATAATGCAAGCTAAAAAAAATTATCAAGCTACAAATAATGTTTGAGTAAATAGGAAATGTTATAAGCTTGGTATATTAAAATAAATACATATTTACAGTATCAATCGCACTGAAATTCTGTACCTCAGAACCAGACTAACGTAAGTCCATTTTCGTCATTTTTCAGTAGAGGGGAAAAACGATGTATTCGACAATCGTTTTTCCCCTCTACCGAAAAATGACGAAAATGGACTTACGTTAGTCTGGTTCTGAGGTACAGAATTAACCATTTCCAAATATTGCTCGTAAAATAAGTCCCATTATTAGTTTCTATCCTCGTGACAACATTGGTGAGGTGAAAACATCTTATGTACCTAATTTAGAAATTTTTTTGACTATAAACACTTTCTATTCTCTAACTATTGCCAAAATCAATTTTTTTTTAAATTTCACCCCTTAGCGATTGCTGTCTCAGATAAATATAAACATCCTTAGAAGGCAATAAATTCCATACTTACTCCAGAGAAGCCTTGGTTCAAAATTTTCAATATGATTACAATCAATATTGTTGCTGCATGGCACCAAATTTTTGCAACAATGGGTTGAAAATTTAATCATTTAATGGGAAAATGACATAAAATTAACTGTTTTCCATAATAAGTTTTTTAAACTAAGCTTTTTAGAAACAAATTATAGCTTATCCTGCTCCCTGTTACTGTAGCTATCTACGGTGAAAAAATGGTTAAAATCGGTTCAGTAGTTTGGAAGATTACCCCGGACATACGTTTTCCAAAGTAGTGTTTTATGTACACTAGGTGGCCAAAAGTATCCGGACACTTTCAAAAATTCACATTTTTACAAAAAGCTCGAGAAATAAGTGATCAATTGTTCTTTAACTTTAGTCATACAAAATATAGGCTTCACCAAACATTTCCAAGTTGAAATTAAATTACCCTTGCATTTGGGGGACGAAAAGAAGGGGGGTTGAAAGTAAAACCGCTCTTTGACCATAACTCTTCGAAAATAGCTCGGAATAAGCTATCAATTTCAGTAATTAATTAGCATACTATGTATAATTACTGTACAAATTTTTATGAACGTACCACTCTTACTTCCGAAGATATGAAACATTTTATGAAAAATGGCAATTTTATTTGAAGGGTTTTTGCTCATAACACGCAGAGTCTTTGATCAAACCTTGTCAAAACTTCAGGAAAAATGACAAAATACAAGAGAAAGAACATACTAAAACGGTAAATAAAAATATTAAAAATCCGATGAGATATGAACGTTAAAAGGAAATATTTTTTCACGGCGCATGCGCGAACGACAGAAATTTATAACTGCAAAAATATTGCAGCCTGGTTTATACTGCATCTTATAAAAAAAGTTCAAGTTGAATATCATGAAAATTGAAAAAGATATCAGCGATCTAGTGAGCTGTATTTCATTCATTCGCAGACAATACATAAAAAGTGAGGGTCTGTCCACAAAGAGCTATTTTTAAATTAAAGGTTATTGCGTCATGGTTCAAAACCAACGTTTCAGGGGGTGTCCGGATACTTTTGGCCACCTACGTATGAGGTCTTTTTGACCGAATAGGCGAAATGTGACTTCTATGCCGAATATAAATTTTCAAACTGTATACAATTTAACATTGAAGAAAATGCTCAATTGTTACCACACTATTTGTGGAGAACCCCTTGCCATTTATGTATTGTCTGCGAATGAATGAATTACAGCTCACTAGATTGCTGATATCTTTTTCAATTTTTACGATATTCAACTGGAACTTTTTTTATAAGATGCAGTATAAACCAGGCTACAATATTTTTGTAGTTATAAATTTCTGTCGTTCGCACATGCGCCGTGAAAAATTATTTCCTTTTAACGTTCATATCTCATCGGATTTTTAATATTTTTATTAACCGTTTTAGTATGTTCTTTCTCTTGTATTTTGTCATTTTTCCTGAAGTTTTGATAAGGTTTGATCAAAAACTCTGCGTGTTATGAGCAAAAACCCTTCAAATAAAATTGTCATATTTAAAAAAATGTTTCATATCTTCGGAAGTAAGAGTGGTACGTTCATAAAAATTTGTACAGTAATTAGACATAGTATGCTAATTAATTAATGAAATTTATAGCTTATTCCGAGCTATTTTCGAAGAGTTATGGTCAAAAAGCGGTTTTACTTTCAACCCCCCTTCTTGTCGTCCCCCAAATGCAATGGTAATTTAATTTCAACTTGGAAATGTTCGGTGAAGCCTATATTTTGTATGACTAAAGTTAAAGAACAATTGATCACTTATTTTTCGAGCTATATGTAAAAATGTGAATTTTCGAAAGTGTCCGGATACTTTTGGCCACCTAGTGTATATAGATTATTTCAATGAATAGCATCCGAAAACAAAGATGCAATGATGTAGTTGGTTAGAGCGTTGTGTTAGAAAAGCGAAGATCGTAGGTTTGATCCGGCTATGTGTTTTTTAGTTTTTGATTGACTTTTTTGCACTATTTAATAGTGATCTAAATTTCAAAGAATAGATCATCTAAACTCATTGTGGGATTTTTAACCACAGTTGCATTAAAATCTGAAAAGAAAATGTTCATTTTAGCATGGTCATTTAGCCATGATTATTCATGGTAATTTTAACATGAATAATATTCAAATGATACTCAAAGGTGCTTGTTTTGTTGCTGTTTTCTTAAAATTAAAAAAAAACTATGAAAGTAATCCATCCTTTCATTCATCTTCGAATCTCCCAGATATAAACATCACTTTGTGCCTTTTCTGTTTTTTTCCTAAACCTACCGTTGAAAATAGAATTTGTGAACAACTGCTGTCAAGCGCGAATGCTTCGCACAGGTCAGTTATTATATATACTATTACGTCGGCTTGTCGGTGGAATCAACGAAACAGTTTCTTACCTACCAAATATTACTTAACTATACTAGAAAACAACTTAAGTTGACACTGAACGTCACTACGACTGGAGCCAATGAGAGCTCACAATCAGTCAGCGATCTCCTCTAATTCGCCAACTAGGCGGAGACGTTTTATCTAACTCGCTACGCAAACGTCACGCTGACGTCACGATGTTTTTGTCAAGAAACGTTGCAGTTTAGTATAGCCTAAAAGGTTTTTAGTGGAAAATGTAGTCTTAAATATTAGAAATTTAAATTTTTGATTCCATATTTTTTTTTTTCAAGGACAGTTGGAAATCTCTGGAAAATAACCTAACTTTGCCGTGAAACAAGATCGATCAATGAGACCAGCGATTGAGAGGGAATCCTAACTGTATATTATTTTTAAAAGTGTTTAGATGTTATACTTTGTTGCTACATTAAACAGCCAAAATTAATGTAAAATTGAGAAGTAGAAAAATTTAGACACAACAACGAAGAATAAATATCTGTATTTATTTCTCTATTGATTCACAACCAGATGCTTTGCACGGTCTGCCACGAAAATAATTCTGTCAGTGACGCATTTTCAATAATCTGATTTAAATAAATGAAAAAAAAAAAACAAACATTTCCTGTCAATATGTTGAAAAACGCATTTGCATAACTAAAATTTAAAATTAGACCACTTTAGCTTTTTTCTTTTTTAATCGAACTATCGAAAGTTTCGGAGATTTTAAATCGCAAATCCCCCAAAGAAGTTGATTACTCATTGGGGGCAAAATTCCCCTGAGTGAATTTTTGAGCGTCAAAGGACCTCTGTACTATATTTGGCAAAGATATGATGCAAACTGTGAATTCGTATGAGGAACAAACACCCACCACACACCCACCCACACATCCATCTAATTTATATAGAGATTTCTGACATTCCATCGCAGGACAAACATTAAAGTTTAACTCAGAAGGAAAGTTTTATAACATGAAATTTCGTTGGGTTATGTCATAAAATGCAGATTACTTCCAAGAAAATAACACAATCACAACCTTTTATTACTTATCTTAAAGAAAATACATCGGTCCAATTTTCAAGCACAAATTGAGATCACGTGATTAAAGTGTGTATTTTCCGAAAATAGAATTTCGCGAGCGTATAAAATGCACCGAGCAATACTATCGTAATCAAGCGTAAATGGTTGTGAGCCGATAAATAGCGAAATGCAACAACGATGTAAACACGAAGCGAGCACATAAAAGAACTCATATTCAGTTATGTGTAAATTAAAAGGCCGAAAACCCCGGAGGCTGTAACAATCCGAGCTGCTCAAATAAGTTGTACTTTATCATTTCCATTTTCTGTTTGGCGTCATTTTCTAAGGAGAAATTTTATTAAAAGGAGGAGACTTTGTTGAAAGTCGTTACTTTTTATGTGAATAAATATGTTTCTGTTGTTTGCTTTTTACTTTTTAAAGACTTGATGGGACGTTAGTCAATATCAGAAGTGCTTAAAATGAAAGCGAGCAGAAAATAAACAAATGAAAAAAAAAATTAAATAAAAATTCGTTATTTCACATTAAAAAATAAGTTTCTAGACGCATTTTATTTCTTAAAAATCTGTAAATTATGCAGATTTTTGAAAATTTTGTGGTATAAACGTTGATTATTCCTATTTTACTTTTGACGTACAAAGGTATTTATTCAATTTATATATCACTTAATTTACCTCATTATTTTAGTTTTATTTTTTTATCCGTTGTATTTTGTTTTGCTTTTTAATTTTTCATATATTTTATTCTAACTTGGTATGTTTTGGTTTGTTCTGATTCGTTTTACTTATTTTGTTTGGTTACATTTTACTATATTTGTTTAACTTTACATGGTTTCTTTCTTTCATTAATTTAATTAATTTATTTAGACACAGTTAGTAAACAGAATTATTGTAATGTAGTGACCTAAGTATTCCTTTTAAAAGTTAGATTATCTGAAAATTTTAATTTTGAGCTATTTCAGCATGCGTTTACGACGATACCACAATAGTAAACGTTTTCTCCTATCATTAATACAAATCTAAAAATCTATAGAAATCAACAAATTGTTATTTGAAGTAAAAAAGTTGCAGCATCTATTGAGCCTGAATTAAATTCTCGAAGAAGCAGTTATTTTGAATTTCGACTTATGTACATAGAAATAGATAATAAATCTATACAAAGGAAAAAAAAGAAAGAAGAAGTACAAAAGGAATAAGGGAAAAAAGACTTAGGAAAATGAGAGAAGGAAAGAAAATTTTTATTGCCAGAAATCAGTGCTTAAACTTTTATCTAGAGTGTCTATTTGCAGACTTTAGAGCCTGTTTATTAGTTAAGGCTTACCTTACTCAAAGAACATTTAAAGACTTGCATCAGTTTCATTTATGGAACGAAGAATATACTTTAATATCCATGTGAGTGCACCTCAAAACTTTTTATCGCATTGATTTTTCTTTCTTTTTTGTAATTAACATTTTAAACTAAGATTTTTCATAAATCTATACTAATAATATAAAGCTGAAGAGTTTATTTGTTTGTTGAGAGGCGAAATAATTCCCGCAACCTTCAACATACTATGTCATTCAAATTACTTTTTTTTTATGTTTTGTTATTGTTTTCCCATTTCATACAAAATTATTGCTGACATCATGAATGATCACTTTGGAGATTTTTTTTTTAAATTTTCTAACGCGTATTTTCCTGACATTTTTTCTTCGACTTCGAGCATTATTTTCATATATTTCAATTTGCAATAGCGAATTATTTGCAATCTATTTTTGGAGCCAGAGGGATTATAGTGTTCATCATGTTCCAATTCCAACGCATTATTTAATTAAAACAATTCAGAGCAGACAATTGCATTTATTGCATTCAGCTAAGATTGCAAACAGGGAGGTGAAGCCCTCTAATTTTATGAAAATTTGTATTTATCTATAATGGTAAACATATTTTGGGTACGGAAATCAAACCTTGTGTTAAATAAATACAGCACAATTATGATAAGCATGTATTTATTTCTGTTAGTAAAAAGGTCCCAATTAATCAAACTGACGAAATAGTCGACAAAAATTAAACGCATAGACACAAAAATATGCGATAAAAATGCTTGCGTGTTCAATCCGAAAATTTAGCACAAAACTTACTCGGTCTCCATTAAAACATTAACTGCAATTTGCAAATTTTTTTCAAATTACAAAGAAAAAAAATATAACCGTTTTAATGTGAAGGATCTAAAAGCAAATAATATTATTGGAAATATTAATGAACGAAATAACTATTAAATTGGGAACGAAGTAAATTTCACTACTTTAATTCACTACATATTAATTTTTTACCTGTTATGTTTCATTAACTGCAAGGATTTTCAATGAACGGTAAAACATTCTGAGCGAGCTAACAAATGAAAGATAAAACACGTTTTAAACTATTAAAATAATCCAAATAAAATTAATATAATGTCAAAAGCAAACATATTTCTTCTGATAGGTACGGAATTCACCATTTTTGTATTTTTATTGAATTTGTAATTTAAAGATTTTTTTCGAGTTTATACTTAACTCTACCCTTACACATCTGAATTAGGTGAAGCTTTATTTTAAAACTTAAAATCAACTTATGTAATAAATGAAAACGAATAATACTTGACAATCTGTTCAGTTCAGAATCGATTTCCTTAGAAAGGAATGACCCCGAAGTTTTGCTTGATATTTCCTTTCAAAACAACATATTCTTCTGAATTACAGCTAGCTCAAAATAATGCATTTTGTACGTTTGGCTTTTAATGCACTAGAAGTTTCAAGTGACAGTTGAATTAAATACGCCCTTTTAACTATTTAACCCTTTATGCTCCGACGGGAATCAGAAGGCCAACTAACATTAACTTAGTACAGTAGCCCCTCGTTATATCGCGCCTCGTTATATCGCTCATTCGGATATATCGCTCTTTTCTTTTGTCTCCCCCCCCCCCCAAAAAAAAAAAACTTTTAGTTCGAAACCATTTTTGAGAAAATATGTAAGGTGCTCAGAAAAGGTCTCTTTCTCATTTATTTTTGTCATCAATGAACAAAACGAAGGTTCTTCCATTTTTCTGAATTCGTTGAAGAGAAGTTGCAAATTCCTGTCACCCAAACTTGCATACTGCAGAGACAGTTTGGAAACTACTGAACACTTTCTTTTGTATCGATACAATGAGTGAAAAGCATCTGTTAGCAACGTGTAGTAGTAATCTGTAAAAGTTATATTTTTTTGTTACTTTTGACTGAAAAAAAAGCTAATGTTCGAATAAATGAATTTTTATGTATGTGCACGTATAATTTACTTGCATGCTGGATAGAAAACTATTTTTAATGACCTCGCTTATATCGCGCTTTCGGATATATCGCACCTTTTTCTTGTCCCCCGAAAAGCGCGATATAACGAGGGGTTACTGTATTATGAATTCTAAATGGCTGGAATCATGCTGAACCTTTTGAGTACCACTACTTGTACTTCACTGAGAAGCCGACAAATGGTACCTGCGATGGGAAAAGAGTTTTCTTGGGGGCCCTGAGGCGTAGGGGGCCTCATAACCCCAAAAGTTACAAAAATTTTACACCCGGTAAAAATATTTTTTGATGTATTTTCAACTCAAAAAAACAAAAATACAGTGAACTCTCACTTATACGCCGGCCCAAGTGACCAACAGAAAAGGTGCATAAGTGAAAGAGACGTATAAGTGAACAAGATTATTTAAAGGAATAAAAAGCAATATAGTTTCCTATGAGAGAATGAATAAGGATGTTTCTATAGAACAAGGTCATCATATAACTATGGTTTGGTAATTACTGTAACGTAGCTACAATGATAAAGAGAAAGCAAAAATGGTAGTAGGGATGCACCGATTAATCGGCAGTACCGATTAATCGGCCATAATCGGCCACTTTGCCGATTATTAATAATCGGCAAACTCGGGCCGATTAATCGGCAGGAAAAATATTTTTCAAATATTATTCTTTAAAATATACCTTTACTAAGAAACTATGATGAATAATTTTATTAACAGTAATAATAATCCTAACAGTTGATATAAAGTTTTTTTTTTAATTAATTATCCTACTTTGAATAAATCGACATAGACAATGTTGCAATATTTTTCATGTGGCGATAGTTTTCTCTTAGCAAAGTGCTTTTAGTTAACCTCTAATTTTCAAAAAATAAAAGTATTGAATTAAAGGATACTAATTATTAAAAAGTATGAATTAAAAGTATACTCCTAAATTGGAGTGCGCACCACAGACTCCCCCTCCCCCTTTTTTTGAATTTTTATGTCCAATTAAAATAAGTCTAACAATGTGCCAATACTACTATTGACAATATTATGAAAATTTGTTCTAAGATATTTGATATAATATTGAAATTATTTTGTGAAAGCTAGGAAAATGGAAAAAAATCTTCTTTCGGAAATAAATTACTTATTATTTCTAACTTCGAATTGTATAAGAGAGAAAAAACAGTGATGGTAAAGTTGAAAACAATCATCCTCATCATTAATCGGCTCAGCCGATTAATCGGCCGATTATCAACTGCCGATTAATCGGTAATCGGTAATCGGTCAATTTGCTTATCGGTGCATCCCTAAATGGTAGCATACCTAATTAAAAACAGTTCCCTTTAAAACGATGCATAATAGATAATTGTCCCTCTCCGAACTCTAGTTCATGCGGAAAAAATGCCTTCTATGAACAATAAAGGTGAAAGATTAAAGACAAAAGTGAAGAAAAATGCTTATCTTTTAAAGAAAATAAATTATTTTTTTTACATTTTAGGGAAAATTCGGCATACAGGTAAAATATTTATATTTTGAGCGATGCATAAACGAATGATACTATCATTATTTTGCTATGGAATGTGCTGGGACCATGCAAAATCGTCGTATAATTGAAAAAGGCGCATAAAAGGAGCGACGTATAAGTGAGAGTTCACTGTGAATATAAAAACTTATTGTTAAATTAGTTTGGGAAATAAAGGGTTAAACTTCTAAGACAACAGTAACATAAGAATTCCATATGACGTTTAATCAAAGGTTGCTTTCGCATCGTACAGTAAATAACAAATAAAGCCCATAAATCTATATACAGGGTGTTCACTCCAATCGTGGACCAATAGATAATTTCTAAACCGTTAGAGATAAGCATATAGTTTATTTAGGAAAAAATCTCCAAATTATGAAAGGAATTTTGGGTCCATTCAATGTTTTTCAAAAAATCAAATTTTGAAAGAGTTACGAAATTTAAATTTTTACACAGCCCCCAGTCCTATCAATCATATTTAGTAAAACATTCTTGCCACTGTAACGTTTAAAATTTAAAAAAAAATCACTCTTCTACCACAAAAATTGACCAAGTTATGACGTTTTGAAAAATCAAGATTTTGCATTGTTTCATGACGTCATCGATAGATCGCTTAAGGGACCGTATGCGAAATCCTTCAAAATCTTGATTTTTCAAAACGTCATAACTCGGTCAATTTTTGTGGTAGAAGAGTGATTTTTTTTTAGTTTTAAACGTTACAGTGTCAAGAATGTTTTACTAAATATGATTGATAGGACTGGGGGACTGTATAAAAATTTAAATTTCGTCACTCTTTCAAAATTTGATTTTTTGAAAAAAATTGAATAGACCCAAAATTCCTTTCATAATTTGGAGATTTTTTCCTAAATAAACTATATGTTTATCTCTAACGGTTTAGAAATTAGCTATTGGTCCACGATTGGAGTGGACACCCTGTATATAAAAGAAAGTAGTGTTAGTTACACTACTTATAACTCAAGAACGGCTGTACCGATATGGCTAAAAATTGGTGGGTAGGTAGCTTAGAGCCAGGAGACGGACATAGGCTATAATTTATGTGTGTCAGTTACATAAATAGAAAAACTGTCTTATTGACTAAGCCTTCTTACTACGCCTTTTTTGACACCTCCATGGCTGAGCGACATAAAGCACACGTTCTGGCAGCTTCCGGTGCGGAGCAAACAGGTTGTAAGTTAGCCGTGCGTTGAGTGTTATTTGACTTTTTTGTGAAGTAAATTATAAACAAACGCGTTATTTCCTGTAAAACTATATGTGATAAGCTGTCAGAAACGATTGTCACTTTAGAGTTTTTACGCTTCTGAGCCTGAGAGGTAGAGAGCGCTTGATGGGATAGCTCCTGCACTGCAGTTAAAGATGTTGTTCTTCTCACTACTATTCTATCTTCTATCTATATATATAAAAGAAAGTCTTGTTAGTTACACTACTTATAACTCAAGAACGGCTGTACCAATATGGCTAAAAATTGGTGGGTAGGTAGCTTAGAGCCAGGAGACGGACATAGGCTATAATTTATGTGTGTCAGTTACATAAATAGAAAAAATGTCTTATTGACTAAGCCTTCTTACTACGCCTTTTTTGACACCTCCTTGGCTGAGCGACATAAAGCACACGTTCTGGCAGCTTCCGGTGCGGAGCAAACAGGTTGTAAGTTAGCCGTGCGTTGAGTGTTATTTGACTTTTTTGTGAAGTAAATTATAAACAAACGCGTTATTTCCTGTAAAACTATATGTGATAAGCTGTCAGAAACGATTGTCACTTTAGAGTTTTTACGCTTCTGAGCCTGAGAGGTAGAGAGCGCTTGATGGGATAGCTCCTGCACTGCAGTTAAAGATGTTGTTCTTCTCACTACTATTCTATCTTCTATCTATATATATAAAAGAAAGTCGTGTTAGTTACACTACTTATAACTCAAGAACGGCTGTACCAATATGGCTAAAAATTGGTGGGTAGGTAGCTTAGAGCCAGGAGCGGACATAGGCTATAATTTATGTGTGTCAGTTACATAAATAGAAAAAATGTCTTATTGACTAAGCCTTCTTACTACGCCTTTTTTGACACCTCCATGGCTGAGCGACATAAAGCACACGTTCTGGCAGCTATCGGTGCGCAGTAAACAGGTTGTAAGTTAGCGGGGCGTTGAGTGTTATTTGACTTTTTCGTGAAATAAATTATAAACAAACACGTTATTTCCCTTGACATTTATATGTGATAAGCTGTCAGAAGCGATTGCTCATTCCTAGGATCCCGATAATCCCAACCGATATGCCGTTTGAATTTAAAAGACTTCAATTTCCGATCCGTCTTGCATTTGTCATGACCTTTAACAAATCACAAGGCGAATCCTTAAAAGTTTGTGGTTTTGAATCTAGAATATCACCGTTTCTCCCATGGTCAATTATATGTGGCATGTTTACGGGTCGGAAGACTATCTGTGCTGTTTCTTTTTGCTCTTGAAAAAAAAAAAAAAAAAGGTTGTGCAACACAAGGCACTTTATTGAAGAGTAACCTATGTACTAAAATACAGAAACAATAATGAATGATTAATGTAGGTACTTAATTTTAATTGTATTTTCCAATAATAAAAAACTTAATAAATTCAAAATTTTTTTTATTTATTGCCTTTAAGGCGGAACAGAGTTCGTCGGGTCAGCTAGAAAAACATAAAACTACTTCCATGCGACATTTTATTTTCTAGTTCACACCCTGAAACTGCAAGCCTACTCCCGGAAAACAAGGGAATTCCAGGATCGGTCGAACTGAGGGCAAGGAAGAGAAGAAAACTTTGAGCAGTTAATTAAGGCAACAGCTATTCTGGAACTGCCAAAATCAAGTCCAGTGTCAATTTAATTAACCCGACGCAACTTTTGCTTGTTTCTGAGGACAGAAAAAGGAAAGGACGTCCTCCGATGACGGGGATTACATGGTGTGTTATGTACAGCTTTTCATTTTTCTTGTAAGACTTCCCGATGGATTCCGGGCATATTTATTTCATCATTAATAATCTTGAGGTTTTCTGGAGCAAAGAAATCATATGGTGTTTTGGGCAAAGTCTTTTTATTTCGTGTACCGTTAATAGAATATGTATGTTTTTCTTTTTTGTTAGAGGGGGGTGGGGTATTATTATATTATTTAAAAGTTTTTTTTGTCTGGAAGAGCATGGTTCAAAACATATTACAGTGAACTCTCACTTATACGCCGGCCCAAGGGACCAACAGAAAAAGGCGCATACGTGAGAGAGACGCATAAGTGAACAAGCCTGTTTAAAGGTCTAAAACGCAACATAGGTTCTAATGAGAGCATGAATAAGAATGTTTCTATAGAAAAGGGACATATTACTACTGTTTTTCTACTACTGTAAGGGCGCTTTTCCACTTACCGACACGGCAACGATAAATCGTAAGTGATTGTCGTCATCCGACATTGGAGCACGCAAAATACATTAAAATATGCTATGCGCTTTTCCATCTCCCGATTCCAGGACGATTGTGCCGTCTCCGACCGAACGCTGTCGTTTGTCGTCCCATTCGTGTCGGATGTCATCCGTCTCGCCTTTAAAATCGGGACGATATTCATCCATCTGTTTACTTTGTAATCTGTTAAATTAAGCAGACATAATAATATAGGTGCGAACACAGTGCTGTTTCGAAATGAAATGCGGTGGAAAATGGCCCGTTCGGAGAAACGATATCGTTTGAGTGGAAAAACAGTGCTATAGACGACACGACACCGTATTTATCGTTACGTATTACCGTCCGACTTTCGTCGTTGTCGTGTCGTCAAGTGGAAAAGCGCCCTAACGTAACTACTATGATAAACAGAAAACAAACATGGTAGCATATCTAATCACAAACTAATCACTTCAAATCAATGCATAATTGATAATTGTCAATCTCTGAACTCTAATTCATGCGGAAAAAATGCCTTCCGTGAGCAATTAAGGCCGAAGATTAAAGAGGAAATTGAAGAAGCATGCTTATTTTTAAGGAAAATTAATTATTTTTTTTTTTTACATTTTACGAAAAATTCGGCGCATAAGTGAAATATTTATCTTAAGAGCGACGCATTAACGATTGATATTAATCATTATTTTGCTATGGAATGTGCTGGGACTATTGAAAATGGTCGTATAAGTGAAAAAAACGTATAAATGAGAGTTCACTGTATTTATCCGTTTTTTAAATAATTTGACAAAGTTACATATTTTTTTGAAATTATTTTATTCGGTGCTCAGATTGAATTTAATTTTTCACGCTTCTGCACATGACGTCACAAATGGAGACCTTGGTGACCTCTTAAAATTCTCTGGCGCCAAGTCTTTTCTCACAGTTCCTATGTAAACACCGCCAAAAAATGCTATTTCTTTTTAAAATTAGTGCTCTTGAATATGTAAATCAAAGATTTTATTCGAGTTTATAATACTTAACGCTACCCCACCTAATTCAGGTGAATATTTGGATTGAAGTTTAAAATCAATTTTTGTGATAAAAAACCCCCAGTAATGTTGGAAAATTTGTTCGGTTATTTTTAAAAAGGACTCCCTGAAGTTGTGCTAGATATTTTACTTCAAAATAAAACATTTTTATAAATTACAATTTAGCAAAAACAACGTATTTTATGTGTTTGCTTTAAATACACTTGATGTTTTAAGTATCAATTGAATTGATTCAGTCCTTATAACGATTGAAACTACAAATATAGCAGTAGAATAAATATGTCGTACGTCATTTAATCAAAAGCCGCTATCGCATCGTACAGCAAACAAGAAAACATCCTCAAACAAAGCATTAATAAATTAATAAAACATAAAAGCACTCCCACGCGACATTTTATTTTCTAGTTCACACCCTGGAAATGCAATCATGCTCTGAGAAAACACGGGAATTCCAGGATCGCCCGAACCGAGAGCAAAGGAAAAGCAGCAAACTTTTCGCAGTTAATTAAGGAAACAGCTATTCTGGAACTGCCAAAATCAAGTCCAGTGTCAATTTAATTAACCCGACGCAACTTTTGCTTGTTTGGGAGAACAGAAAAAGGAAAGGACGCTCTCCGATGACGAGGATTACAAGGTGTGTTATGTACAGCTTTTCATTTTTCTTGTAAGGCTTCACGATTGATCCTGGACATATTTATTTCATTGTTTATTACCTTAAGATTTTCTGGAGCAAAGAAATCAAATCGCGTTTTTAGCGAAGTTTTTGATTTTGTGTATAAATATATGTATGTTGTTCTTTTTTGTTACAATTTTTCCTTGCAAGTTATTAAATTTTTATGTACCGTAAAGTCGGGTTACTTGGACCCACAAGGAGGTTACTTGAGCCCACAGTAAAATGATAAAATCTGGGTTTGGTACTAGCATTAGAAACTGCAGAGTGCTTCTACCTAGAGGAGAAACGAGGAACTACGTGCAAGTCTTCAACTAATAAGTACCAAACCTAGATTTTATCATTTTACTGTAATGGGCTCAAGTAACCCCCTAGGGTCCAAGTAACCCGACTTTACGGTATTGCGTATCATGCTTGGAAACTTTCCAAATTATTTCACAGAATGTATCATTAAAGCCGAATAAACTTGGCAAACCTATGTTTCTCGCTTGAAGTCAAAGAATCCCAAGAGAACCACATGTCTACTAACTTGAGAATTTCGAGAAAAATGTGAGTCAAAGTGTCGAGCCCGCTTATTAGATTATCGGTTTAAAGAATATCCCGCTTAATACGTACTTTCAATCAACCAAACTGTTGGAATGTATTATTTTGATCCCGGATAATGGAATATCCCACTTACTAGAATATTTTTCAGGGGTAAAAGGTCTATTCCATTAAGTGACCTTGACTGTATGACGTTATATCCGGTGTACTTTCATAGAAATAAAAACATCAGTTCAATGAAAAATAATCAAATAAGCTTTATGCTAAATAATTAATGAAGTGAAAAACCAACGTAAGTAAGACACAAATTGTCAAGAATATTACAGCACATGGCTATTTCAAGACTACAAAAGCAAACCAACTTATCTAGTGATCAGAGATGTCCGACACTGATCAAGAGGTTCCGGGTTCGAATCCCAGTTTTTTTTTTTTTTTTTTTTTGTCGTGTCTATGACTTAGCCGAACTAAATAACTCCATGGATCCTTATAACTGCTTTTGCGATTTGTTGGATGCTATCGTCATAAAGGTCTACAAGTGACGGTAATACACCATTTTCTCCCAGGTTCGCACTTATTGCTGGACGCTCAAAGATATGACAAGGTGTAAGCTCGAATCCCAGCTTGGGCATGGATGTATACTTTCCCTCTCTTACCCGTGTCCTTTCTTTGTGTGAACATGATGTGCTGTGAATCGCTGCCTACCCTTTTAACCGATCCTTATGGCAAGTGGTGTGAAGTCGGAATTCACACCACCTGACGGTAAAGTTGGAAAAGCGAAGCTGCCCACTCAAAATTGTCAGCCTCGCTGGAAAAGGACAACATCAACGATAGAGCCTTTTCTTCAGCGAAAAAAACTCATAACACAACAAGAAAACCGTGGAACAACTGAAAGAAGATCTGCCTTGCACTGTAAAAAACTAATGCTGTTTTTACAGTATAATACAGCTAATTTTATAGTAACAAACCGTAAAAATTGCTGATTTTACAGTAATAAACTGTAAAATTGTTCATTTTACAGTACTAAACTGTAAAGTTGCTAATTTTAGTTTATTACCGTGCATTTTACAGTTTTCAACTGGAACCTTTGCTGCCAGTATTATCCGGTTGTTTTTACAGATAATACAGCTAAATTTTACGGCGATAAGCTAAAATTTCTAACTTTACAGTAAAAAACTGTGAAATTACTAGTTCTACAGTTTATTACTGTTCATTTTACATTTTTAAATTGGAATCTCGGCTGTCAGTATTATACTGTTACAAATCTTGTAAATAGTTGTTTTTCCTGCCTTGCACCATTGTCACTAGTTTTGGTTTTATCTGGCGACATGTTGCAAAAGTATCTGAAGATATCACTTTTATCACTTGTATACCGGCCCTGTAACATTTTGTAGTTTTTACACTCGCCCTACATTTGATAAGCATGAAGACATTTTCGCGCTTCGTTGTATTATGGTGGGTTTTTCTTTTTATTGCTGGAATTTTCTTGAATGAATTATTTGAGTTATGAATGAATCGAATGCTCCGGATTTTGCTAGAATGTTCTAGAGGTTTCCTTCCGAGTTTCCGAGTATAAATAGCTGGCTTTGAACACAGTGAGTTAGTTCTTTTCAGATTTGATTTCTGAGAGGCTCGTTTTTATTCGCTTGGGCGAATGTTTGTTTTGCTTTTGTAATTTCTTAATTACTGTTCACGTTAGATACGTGGTGCTGAGTTACTGATGAGAGTACAGTGTACTGTTTTGCTACCTAATTGCTGGATGTTTAGCAATTGTTTCCTGCTCCTATTGTAAATAAGTGTACATACTTGTAAATAAATTTATAGTTACTTCATCAAGATTGGAATGCTCATTTAAGAAAGTTGAAGGTGCTACGGACTCGTTACAATACTGTAAAACCAACGGTTCATTTCTTGCAGTGCAATAGAGCCTTTTCTTCTGCGAATAAAGCTCACCACACAACAAGAAAACCGTGAAAGAACTGAAAGAAGATCTGTCTTCGTATGATACGAGTTTAAAAGGTCTCTTATTTAGTTTTTATCCTGGTAAATACAGTTTATTCAATTCTGAGAACAGTCGACTAGGTAATTATTTATCCGAAAGTTTTGCTTTGATTGAAAGAAATACAAATACTTCTTAAACAGCTGCAACAAAATAATTATTTTTCTTAAAATAAGAAACGATATCTTGTAAATTTGACTTACGTGCGGGCAGCAATAACAGCAAATGCATGTGTAAATTTGATAACTTTTAACAACTTGAATTTTTTATACCTAAGTTTTACTTCTTTTTCATTTACACATACAAAACAAAACTTATTGAGTTTCTAACCCAGCTTTTCTATTTGTAATTTCAACAAAGACAACGCAGTCGGTGCACTATTGTTTTCTTTGAAATTTTAATGAAATGAAAGTTTTTAATAAATGCTTGTTAATAGAATTTCAAATTCTTGTGTGTTTAAGAAAACATTGCAAACATCATTATCAAAAATTGTGGATATCAATTTATCTTTCGAGAAAAAATGATGATCAAAATAAAAAATAAATAAAACTTCCAGCAAAATAATTTTAATAAGATTTAGAAAAAATAAATGATGTATAATGCATTTCCACTCTATGTACACTAAAAAGCGCGGAATCGGTTTATTTTGCAATGTATACTTAAGTTATAACCATTTCTACCCTAGAGTCCTAAAAGCCCACTTTTTTTCTTAACTTTGTTAAATTTATTTCTCTTACTTACTTATTTAAAAAACTGAACAGAAACTGCACAATTTGTGGTAATTTTAAATCAAACATAAAAAACCATATTTTTCGCAAAATGAATTTCGATATAATAATTGAAACTTCTAACAAAATAAGAGTACCTACGATTCTCATTTTTCTAATTTTAGAAGAAAACTAGAAAACTATACGTTGAAATTTTAGACTTTAAAACATTCGGTAAGACAGAAAAAAAAATTCTTCAGTTGTGTATTAAATTCGAAAAAGCTAACATTGCTTACTTTCTCTTCATAACATTTTTCCCAGCAGAGTCAAAAAATATAGTTCAAATATAATTATTATCAAAGAGTAAAGAAAAGAAGGAATATAATTTTTCTTGAAGTGATACTGAAGACAAAACCTCGCTGAAGATTCAATAACTCGAGATTCAATACCCCCCAATGTACTGGTATTAAAATGACTTCTTCGCAAATAATGTCTTCAGCGGCAAATAAGCCTGGGGTGTTTAGATATTCTTCTTAATAATGCTGCCAAAATGTCGTGAATGGCACTGGATTTCCCGAATTTAAATCTACTGCAACCGAATAAGGGGACTATTCAAATATTGCAGGTGACAAAATGCAGTTGTTCCTTCCTTACCGTATAACAGACATTGTTGTAGTTGTTGTCGTGCCGTGGTACATGGTCACTACGAAGGTTTTGGGTGACATGTCGTCGAGCTGATGGACTTCGTTATTAACACATAATACATAATGAGAAAGACTTGCATCTCAGATAAAATATAAAAAATCTTTTTGAATTTAAAGACTATTTCTGTCCTCTCATTCGCACTAAAAAGTATGAAATAAACGGCGAAAATGCGCTTTGGGTCCCTACTTGGCGCATTTTCAAAAAGTCGCCAACTGGCGCGTTTTTCCTTGTCTCGCGAATTGAAAGCTGCGAGAGACAGTACGCAAAAATTGGCGACTTTTTGAAAATGCGCCAAGCAGGGACCCAAAGCGCATTTTCACCGTTTATTTCATACTTTTTAGTGCGAATGAGCGGACAGAAATAGTCTTTAAATTTAAAAAGTTTTTTTATATTTTATTTCAAAGTTTTTTCGTTTTAATATTTATTTAGAATTGCGTGAAGACAAACGCCGTTAAGCATAATTCACCGAGAAAATAACAAACGCCGTTAAAAATGCTATTCACGAACACTTTATTTTTTATTCATGAGAATATTTCGTTTCCAATTTTGTTAATTCAAAAACTTACTTTGAGTCAAACGCCATCAAGCGTAATGTTCAATTTGAAGAACTACCAATGCATTTTCTACAGCCCTTTTTAATAAGTCACTTAAGTAAATTTTTGAACTGGACTAATATGTTGATTGTTAGCTAATCTCATTCGTTTCATTTCTTCTTCTGCTTTAATATTGCAAGGTTTATCTCCAACAATTTCAGTTGGATTTAAAGCTTCCAGTCGTAGTCCTGCCAATGTTAGTACTCGACTCAACTCCACTATAAAGCGGAAGTGCATTAAAGTTCACGCGGCTGGATTTAACTCTGCAACCGGAAGCAAAACGTGAAAACCATGACAGAAGCAAGTACAGAAAAAGTCTTTAAAAAAGAGGTAACACCTACAGATCTGGTGCGAATCGAATCCGCGAACTCTGGCATTCGGAGAGAAGCTTTATCTCAGAGCTCCCATCCCAGCAGGTGATGTGATGAGATTCAAAAATACTTTTTGAAAAAAAAAAATGAAAGACAGTGAACTCTCACTTATACGCCGCCTCATTTATGCGCCTTTCTCACTTATACGACGATTTTAAAAGGTCCCAGCATGTTCCATAACTTAATAATGATAATTGACATTGGTTTATGCGTCGCTCTAAAGATAACTATTCCACTTATGCATCAAACTTTTCGTAAAATGAAAAAAAAAAATAATTTAATTTCTTTAAAAAAGAAGCATTTTTCTTCATTTTCCTCCTTATCTTTCGCCTTTATTGCTCACGGAAGGCATTTTTTCCTCCATGACTAGAATTCAGAGAGGGACAATTATCTATTATGGATCGTTTTAAAGGGAACAGTTTGTGATTAGGTATGCTACAATTTTGTATTGTCTTTATCGTTGTAGTTACGTTACAGTAATAGAAAAACAGTAGTAATATGTCCCTTTTCTATAGAAACATTCTTATTCATGCTCTCATTAGAACTTATGTTGCGTTTTAGACCTTTAAACAGGCTTGTTCACTTATGCGTCTCTCTCACCTATGAGCCTTTTTCTGTTGGTCCCTTGGGCTGGCGCATAAGTGAGAGAGTACATACTAAGATCCCTCTGACCAGTGTTACAAATACTTTGCTTTCAAACATTACCTATAAGGGTAGGTTAAAAATGACTTTTTTTTGAAAAAAAATTTCGATGATGGGTATTGCGGAAAAGGTAGGAGCACAAGTGAGAGTCCACTGTACGTGAATTTATACTTATAGCTTTTCTAATAATCATAGTTTTTTAGAAAGTGGAATGGGTATTATAGATTATCAGCGCTAAATTTATACGTAAGCTTCCACTGCCCACAGCGTTATTCCCCAACGTCGCTCTTTTCAAAGTTGCAAATATACTTTCGATTTCGTTTCTGTTTTATACTTTCGATTTCGTTTCTACTGCAAAGCAAAATCCTAAACTTTCCTGGAAACTAATGGGTAGCTGATATGCCTAATATCTATCATTAACATATCTGCCACAAAACAGTAAAAAATTATGTCTTCTGGTCTTCCCAACCTTTTTTTTCCCTGGAGACAAGGCTTTCTTTCTCATAACGGCAGTACTGTTATTCCTAAAGGAATGTTTAAAAGTCATGAAATCATGAGTATCAATAATTAGCACTAAACTATATAAATGTAGCTAATCATTTGATAAGTTGTATTGGCTTTTACGTCTCAATATTGCTCCAATAGAAAGTTTTTTAGTAGTGAAAGTGTGAAGAGGAGCCAAAAATATGAGATTACTTTCGATATAAATAAACCCTTTGAGGGGTAATTTATAATTTTTTGAGTAACAATGGAAACGCATTATGACTGTATTGTATTGATAAACTTGATATGCTCTTGTGAGTCAAAAATTTTTTTCATTAATTTCTTTCGCAGTAGGTGGTATCCTTATTTGACCCCACACCCCATCTAAGGCAAGAAAAAAACAATTTTTTGCATGCAAATATAACAAAACATGATTGAATACCAGGCAGAATAAAGAAAATTAGTAGAATGTGTTTTAGCTGTGTTAAAAATTTTTGAAAATTTTCGGAAAATTTCTGTTTTTGATTTTAAAATTAGGGATGATTTAGACAAGAAATTGAGGCAATCGAAATACATAGTTTTGTTGTTCTGACACATATTGGTGTTCATTAAACTTGGAAGAAAAAGACTCAAGTTATTTTAAAGCAAAAAATTTGAAACAAATTGAAAAAAATAAAATAAGAATAGTAATAATTGGTGGTTTTGCATTACAACCACCGCCCTCCAAAGGGATAACGGACATGAAACTATTACAATAGAAAAAACTATTTATTTAAGAGGAGGGGACTTTAATTTTGTGACCGATCCCGCTATAAAATCTACACATCGTCGCAAAGGAAAAAAAGACGACGGAAGCATTCATTCCAAATACCCTACAGGGAAGAGCATAAAATTTCTTCTGAATCTGATTTTTTCTGTTCCGTAACATCCGGTAGATTTATGCGAAGATTCCAAAGAAGAAAGTAAAATCGATGGCATCTACTACTGACATGTCGCATATTCTTGAAGCTATAAGATGTCCGCTTTAATTTGCACTTCCTGCTCATAGAGTTCCAGTAAAAAATCCTTTGAAAATTCATGCACACACGAGGAAATAATGTCATGAAATGAAAGCTCCACTGCAAAAAGTAACTTTTTACAGTATAGGGCCATTCCATAGCAATGTCAACCTCAGCCGAAAGAAAAAAAAAATACCGAAGTGAAAAAAGTATCAAAAAATAGATAAATAAATAAAAATCATGCAACATAAGAAGTTTAAAAAATTGAAAAAGTATTGTAATTATCACTGAGATTAACCATAATAAATAGTTTGTAGTGTGTTTACTGCTTGTTATTCGATGGTTACGTTAGTCACACGCCATCTTGAGTAAAAGTGACACTTAAGACTAAAAAAAATTAGGGTTTAATAATTGTGTTTTATGTTTTCAAAAGCCAATTTTATGCATTTTTCAAATATATCATTCAATTTTTAACACTTGCTTAACCTTGAGACATTTTTGCCTCACACCATGAGCATTCATTTTCAGGGTTGCAAAAATGTTACGTTAGTCACGCTGCTATTTTGGTTGAAAAAATATCTGCTGTCATTAATTTTGTTTTAAATTGTTAGCAGAAGTGATACATAGATACCATGTACGTTGTAAATCCACCGGCATAACTAAAAAATATGTTTTATCCTTTAACTTAAAAGTAAAAAGAGGTACAAAATCAGCTCTGATTGGTTGAATTGGGGTTTATGGCGCAAGTGCCGTATTAGGCTATACTGCGCCAAAAAAAAAACAGCTCTGAATGTTACGTTAGTCACTATGGAATGACTCTATAACACTGGCAGCCAAGGTTCCAATTAAAAATTGTAAAATGCACAGTAATGAACTGTAAAACTAGCAATTTTACAGTTTCTTACGGTAAAGTTAGAAAATTTACAGTTTACAGCCGTAAAATTTAGCAATATTAAACTGTAAAAACAACAGTATAATACTGGCAGCCGAGGTTATAGTTTAAAACTGTAAAATTCACGATAATAAACTGTAAAATTAGCAATTTTAGTTTATTGCTGTAAAATTTGTGATTTCACAGTTTATTACTGTGTAGTTAGAAAATTTCAGTTTATTACTATAAAATTAGCTGTATTAACCCTTTAAGCGGTTTGCCCGTACGGTGTACGTGCTACCCGAAATTGGCCTCATCTGGTTTGCCCGTACGGCGTACGGGCATCGATATTTTCAGGTTTCCTTTTCTGGTTTGCCCGAACTGTTTGGAAAATCGTAAACCTCAAAATTTACAGTAAGTGTAAGAGAAATTTTTGCATAATTTGTAAACCATTCCTTACTGCATGCAGAATGTATTTAAAAAAAGGAAACATTTCGGGGTTTTGTGACCAAAATTGTAAAATAAAAAATGTTGTAAAAGCATTGAAAATGAAAAAAAAAAAAAAAAAAAAATTCTTAATATTCTTATTCTGTTAAGTTTAGTACTTAGCTATATGCAATAAAAAATATGCCTTTTTTGGAAGCATTTCTGGTAAAATAATTGACCGCTTAAAGGGTTAAACTGTGGAGACAACATTCATTTTTTAGTGTAAATACATTACGTAAAACATATTTAGCCATAATAATTTTTTAAAAGAAGTTTTCAACAAAAATTGGATATAAAAACTTTAAATAAACTTATGCCCTCAATAAACTGTGAACTATCTTGTGGCGTGGTAGTATCAGAGCGTGATTGATCGGGAGACAACACTGCAAAAAATGAGCTGCTATGTTTAGTTTAATTCTGGCGGCTGAGGTTCCAATATAAAACTAAAATAAACAGTAATAAACTGCAAAATTAGCAATTTTACAGTTTCTTACTGCAAAGTAAGAAATTTTAGTTTATTGCCGTAAAGTTTAGCTGTATTATACTATAAAAACAACAGTATAATACTGGCAACAGCGGTTCCAGTTGAAAACTAAGATGCACGGTAATAAACTGCAAAATTAGTAATTTGCAGATTATTACTGTTAAATTCGAATTTTGCAGTTTATTACTGTGAAATTAGCAATTTTAGTTTAATACTGTAAAAGTAGAAATTTTGCAGTTTGATACTCTAAAATTAGCAATTTTTGCAGTTTATTACTATAAACTTAGCTGTATTATACTGTAAAACCGGTCATTTTTTTACAGTGAAGACATTTATTGGTACTAGCTGACCCACTGGAAGCATTTGCGCTTGACACCAGTAATTCAAACATTAGATTTTTTTAAAGGTTATTTTTCGGAAAACAGGCACAAAGTGGATTGTTATTTTTTGCTGATTCAAAAGAAATTTAAATGATGCCTTACTTTCGTAGTTTTATGTAGTATCAAGGGAACAAAAAAAAAGAGCCACAGAGAAACCCAGTGAAACACCCGATTATACGGAACCAAACTCGGTCTAATGAAAGTAATAAGCAACTTGTTGATTGCTTACGAAAGATATATATATATATATATATATATATATATATATATATATATATATATATATATATATATATATATATATATATATATATATATATATATATATATATATATATATATATACAGGGTGTCCACTCCAATCGTGGACCAATAGCTAATTTCTAAACCGTTAGAGATAAGCATATAGTTCATTTAGGAAAAAATCTCCAAATTATGAAAGGAATTTTGGGTCTATTCAATGTTTTTCAAAAAATCAAATTTTGAAAGAGTTACGAAATTTAAATTTTTATACAGCCCCCCAGTCCTATCAATCATATTTAGTAAAACATTCTTGACACTGTAACGTTTAAAACTAAAAAAAAATCACTCTTCTACCACAAAAATTGACCGAGTTATGACGTTTTGAAAAATCAAGATTTTGCATTGTTTCATGACGTCATCGAGAGATCGCGTAAGGGATCGTATGCGAAATCCTTCAAAATCTTGATTTTTCAAAACGTCATAACTCGGTCAATTTTTGTGGTAGAAGAGTGATTTTTTTTTAGTTTTAAACGTTACAGTGTCAAGAATGTTTTACTAAATATGATTGATAGGACTGGGGGGCTGTATAAAAATTTAAATTTCGTAACTCTTTCAAAATTTGATTTTTTGAAAAACATTGAATAGACCCAAAATTCCTTTCATAATTTGGAGATTTTTTCCTAAATGAACTATATGCTTATCTCTAACGGTTTAGAAATTAGCTATTGGTCCACGATTGGAGTGGACACCCTGTATATATATATATATATACATACACACACACATACACACACACACATTATATATATATATATATATATATATATATATATATATATATATATATATATATATATATATATATATATATATATTATATATATACATACAGGGTGTCCCAGAATTGCGCATACAAATTTGGAGGGTAGGTAGAGAATGTCATGAGGAGCCATAATTACATAGGAAAGCATGGACGGAAACGCACCCCTATCGAGATAATGAGACACAAAGCCAGTTAGGACGCAACACAGAATATTGTGTAAAACGCTTTATTACACACACAAAAAAATAGTAAATGGTATAAGAACATCACAGGATGTGTTCGAAGTTGCGGCCATTCTTTTGTATGCACGCATGACATCTACGCGACATGGATTGGCGGACATTTCCAAACAGGTGGTTTGGGCGTGGTGGTCACGTTGCTTGGCCTCCCAGATCACCGGATCTTAATCCTTTAGATTTTTATCTCTGGGGCAGCATGAAGAGCCAAGTGTATGATACGCCCGTCACTTCTGATATTGACCTTGTGGCGCGAATATCCATCACTGCTGCTAGGATCCTTGAAATGCCCGGCATTTTTGAAAATGTCCGCCAATCCATGTCGCGTAGATGTCATGCGTGCATACAAGAGAATGGCCGCAACTTCGAACACATCCTGTGATGTTCTTATACCATTTACTATTTTTTTGTGTGTGTAATAAAGCGTTTTACACAATATTCTATGTTGCGTCCTAACTGGCTTTGTCTCTCATTATCTCGATAGGGGTGCGTTTCCGTCCATGCTTTCCTATGTAATTATGGCTCCTCATGACATTCTCTACCTACCCTCCAAATTTGTATGCGCAATTCTGGGACACCCTGTATACATACACACACACACACAAAACTTAGCAGACTTAAATCAACAAAATAATAATAATATTAGCAATAATAATTCCATTGGAAACGAAACAATTATATTACTGAAAATGCAGACTTAGCAAAAAAAAATTTAAATGTTTATCTTGGAAATAAAAAAAAGCTATTTTCTACAATACGTTCTTAACTTGATTAATCCTAGTTTTGTGTAAAGATAGCAGGTATATGGTAGACTATGGTAACTATTTACCATAATCATAAAACTATTCAAGAAAAATGCAAAGAAACAGCATTGATTTGTACATTAACTAGTGATCTGTTGATCTTGAAACATAAACAATTGCTTCAAGTTCCCAACAAAATTAGAATTACATGAAAAGAGGGGAACTTTAAATCCCACGTGTATCTGATCTTACAAAAGAAAGATTTATTTTCTCCTCGTATAAGTTACTTTTCCTTCCATTTGTCCCCAAAGGGGTAACTTAATTTCCATCGCTCGTATTTGATCTTCCTTTTATATTTGAGGAAAATATTTTCTTTCATGAACCAAAGAACTATAGAATTTTATCGAAAACAACAGCGTCCTAACTGGCTTTGTCTCTCATTATCTCGATAAGGGTGCGTTTCCGTCCATGCTTTCCTATGTAATTATGGCTCCTCATGACATTCTCTACCTACCCTCCAAATTTGTATGCGCAATTCTGGGACACCCTGTATACATACACACACACACACAAAACTTAGCAGACTTAAATCAACAAAATAATAATAATATTAGCAATAATAATTCCATTGGAAACGAAACAATTATATTACTGAAAATGCAGACTTAGCAAAAAAAAATTTAAATGTTTATCTTGGAAATAAAAAAAAGCTATTTTCTACAATACGTTCTTAACTTGATTAATCCTAGTTTTGTGTAAAGATAGCAGGTATATGGTAGACTATGGTAACTATTTACCATAATCATAAAACTATTCAAGAAAAATGCAAAGAAACAGCATTGATTTGTACATTAACAAGTGATCTGTTGATCTTGAAACATAAACAATTGCTTCAAGTTCCCAACAAAATTAGAATTACATGAAAAGAGGGGAACTTTAAATCCCACGTGTATCTGATCTTACAAAAGAAAGATTTATTTTCTCCTCGTATAAGTTACTTTTCCTTCCATTTGTCCCCAAAGGGGTAACTTAATTTCCATCGCTCGTATTTGATCTTCCTTTTATATTTGAGGAAAATATTTTCTTTCATGAACCAAAGAACTATAGAATTTTATCGAAAACAACAGCGTCCTAACTGGCTTTGTCTCTCATTATCTCGATAGGGGTGCGTTTCCGTCCATGCTTTCCTATGTAATTATGGCTCCTCATGACATTCTCTACCTACCCTCCAAATTTGTATGCGCAATTCTGGGACACCCTGTATACATACACACACACACACAAAACTTAGCAGACTTAAATCAACAAAATAATAATAATATTAGCAATAATAATTCCATTGGAAACGAAACAATTATATTACTGAAAATGCAGACTTAGCAAAAAAAAATTTAAATGTTTATCTTGGAAATAAAAAAAAGCTATTTTCTACAATACGTTCTTAACTTGATTAATCCTAGTTTTGTGTAAAGATAGCAGGTATATGGTAGACTATGGTAACTATTTACCATAATCATAAAACTATTCAAGAAAAATGCAAAGAAACAGCATTGATTTGTACATTAACTAGTGATCTGTTGATCTTGAAACATAAACAATTGCTTCAAGTTCCCAACAAAATTAGAATTACATGAAAAGAGGGGAACTTTAAATCCCACGTGTATCTGATCTTACAAAAGAAAGATTTATTTTCTCCTCGTATAAGTTACTTTTCCTTCCATTTGTCCCCAAAGGGGTAACTTAATTTCCATCGCTCGTATTTGATCTTCCTTTTATATTTGAGGAAAATATTTTCTTTCATGAACCAAAGAACTATAGAATTTTATCGAAAACAATATTCTGCTCCAACATGGCGGCTTACAGGAAAAGGAAAACACAAAACTTAGGTTCAACTTTTGAATCATAGCAACGGTATTTTTTACTTATTCTTACGGTTCTAAGAACTCTACGAAGAAATATGTTTTCAAGAAAGCAGTTCTGAGTAGCAGCAGCGGGATTAATAGCCGATCCATTACTAATTCGTTAATAATAATAATAATCAGTGCTCGAATTGTTTGCAACCACATATTTTGTTTCTATTCGTGCTAATACAAACTACTGCATAAAAGTGGAAAAATATTAAAATATATGCCTATGACTGCGGTTTTCGCCCACTTTTTCTCTTCTCTAACGATTTTTTCTTTTCTTTTTTGCACGCTATGAAAGCGTTTACTATTTTTTGTGCATGCTATCGCCAAATCATTTGAAGTGATCGCCGAATTATAAATGGTGCAAGAATGTGAAGATTAGTCGAGTTTTTATTTGCCTGAATAAAAATGCATATTAAATATTTTTGAATTTTATTGCACATTTTAGGAAAACATCCTATGGAAGTACAATTTCTTAGTGCATACGATCCATTTCCATCATATCTTCACAGATTCAAGATAATAAGTTCACCATTATGTCTTTGCAGTCAACTTGGAACTCCTAAACATTACGTATTCAATTGTCCGTTAACTAGCTCTTTCCACTGCACATATAATTCCAACCTTACTATATCCAAAAATATAGCTCATATTCTACACATCATCCAGCTACTCGCAAGAATCTTCAGAAAATAATGTTTTTACTCAGCACTCAAACAGAAGACTTCAAATATCCTGCCTAAAAACTTTAAAAGTTATATTATTGCCTTTTTCTGTGTGTATCAAGATTGTTGTTCCTTTTATTATTTTTTCCCCAAGTAATTTGTACATCATTTTATGCAAATTAATATCCAGTTGTAATGTACGTTTCCTAGCGGGCGTTTGGTCGTTCGTTTGTTTTTCTTTCCTCCCAGCCACCACATCCGGTTAAACCCTCAACAGGGTAGGTACGGTGGTGGCTGGTGGGGTTTAAATAAATAAATAAATAACTATTAGAACATGGTACGAAAGAGTGTTATATTGATCGGTATAACACTTCTTCGTATCATGTTCCAATAGTTAGGATCTCATTGACTCTGTTGGTCTCACAGAGATTTGAAAATCACTTCGTAAGGGGGGAGGGGCGTTTCTCCGAAAATATGCACGCAAAGTGATTTTTCTATTTGGTTTCAACCAAAGTACCAAAGTAGCGTGCCCCAACCGGGATTGGAGTACCTGATCCTCAATTCGGCAACCTTTAGGGCCGAATTCAAGTGAAACACTATTGCAATCGCTTCGAGGCGATCGCAATAGACAAAAATTGCAATCGCTACTGGAAGTCGAATTACGTTAGAATCGCATCTCATAGCGATTGTAACGTTTCACTTGAATCCAAATTTGGGAATTTGCGATTGCATTGGTGAGTTGCGATCGTCCGTGTTTCACTTGAATTCCTGCCTTAGGCAGGGATTCAAGTGAAGCAGGCAATCGCAAATTACAATCGCGACTGGAAATGAATTACATTAGAACGTTTCTTGATAAAAACATCGTGACGTCAGGGTGACGTTTGCCTATGAAAAACGAGCTAGATAAAACGTCACAGCCTACTTGGCGAATAAGAGGAGATCGCTGAGTGCTTGTGAGCTCTTATTGGCTCCACCCGTAGTGACGTCATGTCAATTTAAGTTGATGATAATGTAATTCACTTCCAGTAGCGATTGCAATTCGAAGCGATCTCAGTGTTGTTTCACTTGAATCCCTGCCTTAGTTCTGCTGAGTGAAATTTTTGAAAAGAGGAAACCAGTTTAGTTGTACTGCATGTAAGTCGCATGAAGTACAACTACTTTTTCTCCATTAATTTACCAGCCACCTTACCTGGTGGTCAGAAATGTCTGAACGAGATCAAGGGATAACGGGTTCCGCTTGGGCATGGATGTACTTTCTCTCTCGTGTCGTCGCCCTTTCTTTGTGTGTGAATGTGTGGTCGTACTGTGAATGGTTACCTACCGAATAAACGAGTCCCTATGTTATACGTGTATGGTGGAATTCGGACTTCACGCAAAATTACGGTACCAGTTGAAAATTGGAAGTATCGCTCTCCCAAATAGTCAGCCTAGTTGGTACACAACAACATTATTTTAATTTTACCACTAGTTCGCCTAAGTGAACTTCATTAACCCCTTCCTTCTCGCTCCCGTGAAAATGACGGGGTGAAGTTTCGTCCTCTATTTCTCGCACCCGTGATATTTCCGGGCTGAAGTGTTCAAAAATAATGCGCGAAAAATAATAAAACAATCTATTTCTTATGCCCGGAATCATGTTTTATTTCTCAATATGTACACCAGATGGCTGCACTAGTCTATTTGCAACGTTTTTAGAGATAGTTAACGTTTTTAGAGATAATAACTCGGTACTATTGTCCTGATTGTGATGTTGGCCTTTGCATCGCATGCTTTGAAATTTATCACGCAAGAAAAAATTACTAGTATTTATTTAAATTATGCGTAAATGCAATAAAATTCTCTTTGAATGTTTCAATCACATATTTTTTATTTTCTCTCTTTGTTGGAAAACAAACATTCAGTCATAATAACCCTGAATGTTGGCTTTCCCGTTTTTTTATTTATTTTTTAATTTCAAGCTAAAAATTAACTTAAAAATTAAAAATGAATGCAAATATTGTGTATACATTCAGTTTTATATAATTTTCTTGAATAAAAAATAGGCACTTTTATGACCATTTTCTTCAAAATTGTGCGAGCGTTAAGGGGTTAACAAAAATTTGAACTTTGTAGCCTATTTAGTTTTTTGCAGTAACAAGAATGCATTATTTCTGCGTCTCAGAACCAAAAAGACGTACGTGCAAAAAATTGCTGCATTTTTTTATTTATTATTGTATTAGATGTAGAATCCTATTCCACATCTACCCTTGAAAAAATTACTGTAAAAGAGAAAGTCCTTCACAATCATTTAGCAGCATAAAAAGAGCACGAGTTCCATCTTTTGCATACATCCGACAATCGTTTATGTCCTCTCCTGTAAAGTTATGAAAATGGTCGTACGTTAGTCTGGTTCTGCCGTACAGGTTTTTCAAGGATGGGAGTTATGTTAGCTCCATTAAATATAAACGTGTATATTTAAGAATTAAATGGTCAAATAGTAGGGAATACAACATCAATATTTTGCTAAACAGTTGTTAAATCAAATATTTGCTCTTGCTTTTTATCCTTTAAGCGGTTTGCCCGTACAGTGTACGTGCTACTCGAAATTGGCCTCATCTGGTTTGCCCGTACGGCGTACGGGCATCGATATTTTCAGATTTCCTTTTCTGGTTTGCCCGAACTGTTTGGAAAATCGTAAACCTCAAAATTACAGTAAGTGTAAGAGAAATTTTTGCATATTTTGTAAACCAATCTTTACTGCATGCAGAATGTACTTGAAAAAAGCAAACATTTCGGCGTTTTGTGACCAAAATTGTAAAATAAAAAATGTTGTAAAAGCATTGAATTTTAAAAAAAATGTAAAAATTCTTTATATTCTTATTCTGTTAAGTATAGTACTTAACTTTATGCAATAAGAAAATATGCCTTTTTTGGAAGCATTTCTGGTAAAATAATTGACCGCTTAAGGGGTTAAAAGTAATTATTATAATTTCAATAAGAAAAGCTACATCAACTAATCCCAAGTTACTGTAATCAACATTATTTATATTTAGAGTTTTAATTTTTTTTTAATTTCTCTATTAACCCTTTGGGTTTTAGTGATGTGCTTATTTTCAGTCCACCTAGCATTGTCCTTTTTTAGTCAACTGATGGCAAATTACTTGACTACGAATTTCAAATTGAAAAGTATTTCTTATACAATTAGTTAAACAGAAAGAACGTGTGACTGAATAAAAAAGCAGAAACTACCGGCTGTCTCACAATTTCACCCATGCATACAGCTTAGAAAGAAGATAGATGTATCCAATCAAAACACCCCCGAAAAGCGAGAACATAAAATCTCAGGAGACATAGGAACTTGATTTCTCCTCGAAATTTCAAAAGAATCATGTCTAAAAAAAGTAAAGCGATTGCAGATATATATCTTCCAAGCATGTTTCGCATACTTTCGAAGTTTTAATAGTTTTTTTTTTCATTGTTTATACACGTCCTGGCTGCCTTCAGACGTGAAAATATAAGGGATTGTTTAAGCTTGCCAAACAGAAGGAATTTTTGTCACTTTGTTTTTCTTTTTAAACATCATGAAACAATAAGTTATGAAATTTCTGTAAAATCAGATTACTTGGATTGTTATGATTTTAAAAAGGAAATATATTTCTGTTTAAGTGATATAGTAAAAATGTCTAAGAGATATAGCCATAGAAAAATATTTTTACTCGGTATGAAGCATAAAAATAGTTATCAAACCACACATCTTTTGTACTTTAACCCTCGTGGGTTCCTTGGGGTCATATGTGACCCCAATGCAATTTCTGTTTAATATATCTTGTTAACCAACCATTTGTTTTTAATGGCATTTTGTGGCTTTTATTCTTCTAGTTTTCTATTCAAAATAATGCTATTATTGTGTTTTATTTTTCCTGAATTGCATTTTTTGCACACAAGACCCTTGGGGTCCCTTCCCCAGAATGCCAAAAAAAGAGGACGTCGCAACTTTGTCCAAGATAACTGGACAGAAAATGCATCGAAAAATGTCATAAGTGTTTGAAATTTACTTGCAAAAAGTCATGTATTTTCAGGTCTGTAACAGTTGTAAATAAATCTACAGATATTGTAAGTTTTGCTCTAAAATTTAAATTTTTAATGCATAAACTAAATTTTACTTTGATTGTGTCCTTTTATTTTCATTTTTTTAGCATTAAAAAGTATGTGAACTTAAATAATGCATGTGACATTCATTAATAATAATAAATTAATTAAAGGAAGCATTGGGGTCGTTTATGACCCCAAGGGTCTTGAGTGTAACTGAAATGGGAGGGACTCACGAGGGTTAATCTTCGAGAAGTGTTCCCTACAAACACGAGATTTTCTTTTTTTTTTACTTTTTTTCTTTTTCTTTGTTTATTTTTTCTTTTTGTTTTGAGAACTATAAAGGACACTTTTTCTTGCTTATTTCAGCACAAGTTTAGGATTGAAGCGTATGTAAATATTATGCACAGTATTTAGCTAACTATCGTTTTTATATAGTAATTAATAACGTTAAAAAAGTTTCAATGCTACAACAGGCATGTGCTTTACTTCCTCTAGTGTCCCCAAAAATCGTGTCTGACTTTCTTTTTTTTAACAAATTCATACTATTTTTTAACGATGTTAATTTTTGTGTTTTAAGTTTTTGCTTAAAAGTATTTAATTCCTGCTTTTTACTTCCTTTTACGTAGTAAAGGAAGTATTGTGATCGCGAAAATAAAATCACTCAAATTTGAGTCTAAATTTTGATTTTGCTTATCCCCGAATAAATGTTCAGCAGTTTTTTCGACCTGTCAGTACGTGCATATGTACTTACCAACATATAAGCCGCCGAAAAATCCTTTTCAACCAACCCCCAGCTAATTACGACGAGTTTTCTCGTGACGTCTGTATGTACGTATGTGCGGATGTATGTATGTATGTGGGTCACATAACTCAAAAACTATATGCCGTAGAAGCTTCTAGCTTGGTCGTAGGCTCTGAGGATGGTCTAGTTGTGCACCTCCCCTTGTGGTTGTATTTGAATGTTCCCAAGGGGGTGTTTTACCCCTTTTTTGGGGTAAATCAGTGTTAATTTCAATGCAGACTCAAATGATAATGAATTGGCGCGTTACCACTTGGCGATTTGTCGCCAAGCTTTTGGTCGCAAGTGTTTGACGCCAACTTGGCGACATGTCTCCAAGTTGGCGACAAATTTGGCGAAAAAATTATTTTTTGAATTTGGGTTCAACTTGGCGCTATTGGCGATATTTTGCAAAAAATTCACCGAATGAGATAAAATCAGCAATATTTAGAAAATTAACCATTTTCAACCATTTTTTGCATTGTTTCGTGGCAGATTAGAGGAGTAAATATTTGAATTGTTACCTTGCTCACTCCAAGCACTTTTTTTAACACTTAAGGCAACTACTAAGAAATTTACACGTAAAAGGAAGTAGTGTGGGGTACATACCAGATTTTTTAATTTCATAAATTATGAACAACTAATGATTACTAATATGGCCCAATATTTGCCTTATTTCGAAAGTTGCAATGCAGTTCTTGCAAGTGCAGAGTTCACTTCGAAAGTTTCAGCAATAGCACTGCAGCAAATTGCAGATCGGCTATATAATACTTTAGAGCTTATAATGAACTGCGGTTAATGCTATGTATATATACAGGGTGTCCACTCCTATCGTGGACCAATAGCTAATTTCCAAACCGTTAGAGATAAGCATATAGTTTATTTAGGAAAAAATCTCCAAATTATGAAAGGAATTTTGGGTCGATTCAATGTTTTTCAAAAAATCAAATTTTGAAAGAGTTGCGAAATTTAAATTTTTATACAGCCCCCCAGTCCTATCAATCATATTTAGTAAAACCTTGTTGTCGCTGTAACGTTTAAAACTAAAAAAAATCACTGTTCTACCACAAAAATTGACCGAGTTATGACGTTTTGAAAAATCAAGATTTTGCATTATTTCATGACGTCATCGAGAGATCGCTTAAGGGACCGTATGCGAAATCCTTCAAAATCTTGATTTTTCAAAACGTCATAACTCTGTCAATTTTTGTCGTAGAAGAGTTGATTTTTTTTTAGTTTTAAACGTTACAGTGTCAAGAATGTTTTACTAAATATGATTGATAGGACTGAGGGGCTGTATAAAAATTTAAATTTCGTAACACTTTCAAAATTTGATTTTTTGAAAAACATTGAGTAGACCCAAAATTCCTTTCGTAATTTGGAGATTTTTCCCTAAATGAACTATATGCTTATCTCTAACGGTTTAGGAATTAGCTATTGGTCCACGATAGGAGTGGACACCCTGTATAAATGGATGTATGTACATAAATAAATAACACACACACACACACACACACACACACACACACACACACACACACATATATATATATATATACATATATATATACACTGCTCGACATTGAAAATGCAACACCAAGAAGGAGTGGTCAGAAATTCATGCAAATTTTACCGTAGACGCACGTCACTGAGTTATGCAGATGATATGAAACGCGCAGCTCTCCGACGAACGTGAAGTAAGATATAAGAGAATGAAGTTGAAAAATGGGCTATGTTCATGTTGGTTTTTCTGCCAGACTAATTATCGGAGAAATTTGGTTTTTGTCTCGAAGGATACGTGTGATAGGAGGAAATGCCACGCCGTCCTCAATGAAGACACTTCCAGCATATAGACGACTTTACAAGGGGTCTGGTGATCGGACTGAGAAGGGGAGGTTGGTCCATACGTCAAATTGTAGCTGATACCCACATGGATGCAAGCACTGTGCATCGGCTGTGTCGTAGATGGTTGGAAAAAGGAAACGTAGCCACATTGAGGGGTGCAGGTGCAGCCAGCGTGACGTCAGACCGCTTGGATCGACGGATTCACCGACAAGCTGTGGCGGACCCGCAAGTCACTTGTACGTCGATTCTGCAGCACGTGCAAGGTACCCTAGATGTTCCTGTGTCGAAAAGAATCATTTCCCGTCGACTGGTTGCACGTGGCCTGCAATCACGGCGCCCGCTAAGAAGACTGCCATTGACCTCACAGCACAGACTCCAACGTTTGGAATGGTGCCAGACCAGAGCGACGTGGATGGCAGAATGGCAAACCGTAGTGTTCTCAGATGAATCCCGCTTCTGTTTGTCCAGCGATAGTCATCTCATACGTGTGTGGCGTCGACGTGGAAAAAGATCGAATCATTCAGTAACTGTGGAACGCCCCACAGTGCCACAACGTGGCATAATGGTTTGGGGCGCTATTGCATACAATTCCTTATCACCTCTAGTTCGTATTCGGGGCACTATGACGGCCCAACGATATGTAGATAATGTACTGCGGCCGGTGGCAATCCCCTACCTTCAGGGTCTGCCAAATGCAATTTTTCAACAGGATAACGCCCGGCCTCACAGTGTTCGAATCAGCCAACATGCTCTACGAGGTGTACAGATGCTTTCCTGGCCACCATACTCTCCACCAATCGAACATGTGTGGGACGTGATTGGACGCCGTTTGCAGAACCTGTCGTTCAGAGGACGAACTGTGGCAAATGGTTGAAAGGGAATGGACACCATCCGCAGGCTTATTGACTCCATGACTAGACGTGTTTCTTCGTGCATCGTGGTCCTACTTCTTACTGAGCCGACGCCGTCTTTGCTCTAAATTTTGCTTATTTATTTTGAAATAAATATCACTTATTGTTCCATGCTGTCGCTGTCCGCTTACCAAATTTCATCAATTTCTGACCACTCCTTCTTGGTGTTGCATTTTCAATGTCGAGCAGTGTATATATATATATATATATATATATATATATATATATATATATATATATATATATATATATATATATATATATATATATATATATATATATATATATATATATATATATATATATATTTAATATATATATATATATATATATATATATATATATATATATATATATATATATATATATATATATATATACTAGCTGACCCGGCCACGCGTTGCTGTGGCTAAGGTATGTGTTAAACTATAATGTTTCAATAGAAATGAAAAACTTTATTACCGTTATAGAGATCAACTTTATATAAATATGAATTTGAGGTCAAAATATGAAAACAATCGAACAAAAATTTCCTAACTTTGCTAGAAACAAAAAATCAACAAAAAATGTAGCATTTTAGTACTTAGAAATATTATATTCGAGTTTGTAACAATTGATTTAATTTAAAATTTGCTAATTGCTATTGTAACATTTTATTTTTTAATAATGTAGGTAGGGTAGATAATTAACCAATATTATTTGTTATTTTTTGAATTATAAGCATTTTTAATTTCAGTTAAACTCAACACTAATCGGTGCACAATATTCTTTGTAAATCTGTCTCTTGTAAACAAAAATAGATTGGACGGTTTTCCCACACGGGAGCAAGCGACCTATAGTTGCACATGGGAAAAACATGGATTTTCTAAATCTAAACCGCAAATTGACATTGCTTATCCTTGGAACTTATTAACGGACATGTCGAAAGCTAAACGAATGGGAAACTGTAGCCTTTTGAAGGGTATTGAAGATTCTGACGGTGTCATTGGGATACGTGGCAACAGAACTACTTCATCTTTAAACTTGCCAGTCAGAATGATTGCCTCAATAAAGTTCTCGGTTATTTTTTTGATAACTAAACGCGTACCATTGCATAATCTCGGTGGATGTAAATTACGTAGAAGAACTATGGGTGAACCAATTTTTAACCGCAGATTATGTGGTGGCATTCCGGGTATGTTTAAAGAATTTTAGCCAAGAATACAGAAAAGCTGGTAGCTAAATAGATAATTTGCAATAAAAAATATATTGCGGTCCTAAATTGAGATAAAAACTATCCTATCATTTAAGTTTCACCAAACTGAAACTGCGTGTAAAATTTGGTTAAAATCGGTTCAGTAGCTGAGGAGTCCATTGGCCACAAACACAGGGACACGTAATTTTTATATATTAAGATATGTTTGTATGTTTGTTCCTCATACAAATACATTTTTCGTCGGATATTTATCAAACTTGGCACAGAGGTTCCTTGATGCACTAGAATTCACATAGGTGGGATTTCGAAGATTTAAAAAAATCCAAAATGCTCAAAATTTAAATTTTGTGTCTCAAAATGGCCATTTTCTTTCAATTTTGAATAGATAGAGCAACAGAGATGAGCCTTTAAGCATATTAATTGATAAATTTAACACATTTAAATATGAGTAGATTAAAACAAAGATTACGATTAACAATGAATTATCAATTTAAGGCTCACTTCTTTCATTGTTGTTACATGAAAAACATGCAAAATCCAAGAAGGTGTTTTTTCACTTTCTTGGATTTTGCATGTTGCATTTTAACCCGCTCGACTAGTCCTCAATATCAAAGGTTCAAAGGTTATAATGTACTGCGGTAATTTTCATTAAAACACTCAATAGTTTTGTCAGTTCATTAATAAATCATTCAATAATTTTGCACAGTTTAACTCCTAATTACTCGAAATTTCTTCGAAATAGAGAAAAAAAACCGACTATAAAGATAAAGGATGCGTTTCTCGGAGGTAACCAAGTTTGAACCTGCTCCCCCAATCTCAGCATTTGATAAATGAATGCTGCCAGAGAATCAATCAGCCAGGTGAGAAAGTTTGAGCAAAATTGTTTCCACACAAGAGCACTTTATCATTTCTTGCCTCGTTTATGAAACCAACTGAGAAGGCTGGTGCAGTGTGTATGAGAAAAGCATGACTAATAAATACAGTTAAGCAAATTAATTATGAAGCTACTAAACACTTAAATGTATGTAAAAAAACGTTGTATTATTCCATTAATGCACTGTTAAAAATTCAGGAAACTTTTATGGTAAATATTACTGTAAAATGTTGCATTTAAAGTATCGAAAATATTTACAGTAAATTGTACCATGAAAAAGAAACGATTACAGCGCCAGTTTATAAATCACGTGACTTACTGAGCGAAGCCAACGCCTCCTAAATACTAAATGCCTGAAACTTCCCGGTTTTTAGCACGGAGCAAGATTTCATTCTAGGTTCACGATACACTGCCATCTACCAGAGTTCTTCGAGAAAGAGAAATTAACGATTGGTTCATTTCTAAATTTAAATTTAAAAATCAACCAATCAAAAAATTTAACTCGAATATTGTTTGAATCCATCGCCAATAGCTGAAAAGTTTTCTTGGTTCAAGATACACTGCCATCTACCGGAGTTCTTCCAAAAATTAACGATTGGTTCATTTCTGAATTTAAATTTAAAAATTAACCAATCGAAAAATAACAACGACATCATCGGATTGCCGCAAGGTGGCGTTTAATGTTGAACCCATCTCTACGGTAGCGAAGCAAATGTTATAGGCATTTAGTATTTAGGAGGCGTTGGCGAAGCACGTAATACTGAATTTCTGTTCGCTCAATGTGTGGGCTATTCGGTACAGTGGATAGAGAAGCGAAGTGCGATAACTGCGTCTTGGGTTCGATCCTAGCTGCTTGCATTTTTTAACTCTACTTTTCTCTACCGTAAAGTTTTACAGTAAAATTGGATTTTACGGTGAAAGTTACTGGCAACATGGATGCCAGTAACTTTTACCGTAAAATTTCAGGAAAATTTTTAACAGTGTGCCTAGCTTCCCTTTTTAGGGACGGTCCAAAAAAGCGTCCCGATTTCCCCAAAATGAACAGTTCAACTAAATAATAGTGTTCAATTAGAACCTTGGTATTGTTTCAATTCGTCATTAACATATTGCAGTACATAACTATTGCAAAGTGTGTTCTGTAGCAGTTTTAATATGATCTTTATCAAAAATAACATCGTTCACAATCTCAAGAAAAAAAAAAAAGTTTTCAAAGTTATTCCCAGCTTCCCAGTTAATGTTAATTGCTGCTTTTATTCTTTTTTATAAAATGTCTTTTTAAATATTATATCGTAGGACGAAAAAAAAATTTAGTAAAAAAAGTATGTCTTCTCTGAGGTCTATCGTAACTTTTAAGGGACGATTTTCCTTTCCTTAATAAAAAAAAATATTTTTTCAAGATATTTATTTAATTTTTTTCTTGTTCATTAAACACTGTTTGTAACCAGCATACAAAATATCTTTGGAAAAAAAATGTCAGGCATTAATGGGTTAAAAGCTAAACACTCCCAATAACGCACTCGTATTTTTCTGCATTCAGTAAATCATCACTGCAAAAAAAGAAGAAAAAAAGCGTGAAAGAGATTCGTGCATAATCCAAACGATGATAAGCAAAAGTTTACTGTAGTTCTAACATAGAATAACAGACAAAAGTCACGGAAAGTCTACGTTATTCACTAACGACAGTTTTAAAATGAATAAACTTGAAGAA